>KZ507057.1:0-12317 GCA_002844005.1 Limosa lapponica baueri | reverse complement strand
CGCGTCACCCCGCAGCAGCACCCTTGGCACGGCTCTGGCGGGAGGAGGGACCCTGCCCTGCCAGCAGGGACACCCCCTCCCGCCCCGTGCCTTCTCTGCTGTGTCCCCATGTCCCTGGCTGCCTGGCCCGGTGTGCCCCTGGCCCCGCTCCGCTCGGTGGTCTCCGTGTGTGCCACAGCAGCCACACAGGGACATGTGTCAGAGTGGGCTCGACTGAAAGGAGGCCAGGTGTGCCCTCGATGGCCTGTGCCGCACAGAGACCTGTGCCCAGCAGCTGCAGGGACCCAGGTGCCAGCTCTCCTGAATGCTGTGTCCCTTCCAGGAACAAGCTGCTGCCTCATCCCAGGCTCTGTCCCTGCCTGACCATAGTCCCACCTTTGGGCAGTGGGAGTCACCCCACAGTAGTCACCCCCGGCTCAGGCGAGCCACAGGAGAGACAGACCCACCCAGCCGGCCACAGGACCTCTCGAGGCTCTTCTCCCCACCCATGGGGCAGCTTTCCAGCATCCCCTGTGACCTGCACTGGCCATCGCTCCTACATGTCCCTCCTCCACCCTCCGAGGGGAGCTGCAGCCACCAAGGGATGTCTTCCTGCTACTTTCCAGGACAGTGTTGCCACCTCAGAGGCTGGGAAACAGTGTCCAGGCTTTGTGCCTTTGGCCTGGTTTTGATCATGAGGTGTTTAGTTGCAATTCTTTGGGTATTTTTTAGCTCGTGGAGGCAAACTTCCCGGATTTCCTTCACAGGCCTGGAGAGCCGAGAACGCACTGTTCCTATAAAGCTAACACGTTCCCCCAGCCCCGTGACTCCGGGCGTTTTCTGGGTACTGCAGTGCTCACACCAGCAGTTCAGAGCTGTGACATGCTCTGCAGCCCCACAGCGTCAGGAGCAAGTCCCAGCTGCACAGGAGGGAAACAGGTCCTGGAGTCACAGGGGTGGGACCGGGCCCTAGACACAGGGCAGTGGGATGGGTATGGGTCTCGCAGCCCTGGGAACCCCTTCTGGGCAAAACAACACGTAAACGGGTCCTGGTGGAGGTCCAGCAAGCGGAGCCTGGCTGCACGGCACAGGGAGCAATTAAACCATGAGGGATGGGCCTTAGCAGGGTGACGTGGGGCAGAACCACCTCCTTTTGGCCAGCAACCCCTCGGGAGGGCAGAGGGGGAGACCTTTTCCCAGGTCTCTCTGAGCTGTGGTGGCGCAGCCCGCTCCTGAGCTCCTTCTCACCACAGCCCAGGCACAGGACGGCTCGATACGAGCAGCTCCTGAGACATTGGATGTGGCAGCTCCCCTTGAGGCCAACCAAGTGTGAAATAGAGCTGGGAGAGGAGACGTCGCTCAGGGGAGAATAGCCCAAAGTGTGCCCAGCTTAGGGGATCTCTGCAGCAGTATGTGCGATGGAGACAGTGAGGAACCCCGTGCCTATGTCTGTACGTGCAGCTGGATGAGGCCAGCACCCTCGAGCCCAGGAGGAACAGGAAGCCATCCCTCCCTCTGCGCCTTAGGGCATTCCCAGTGCAGTCCCGTGGAGGGGACCCATGTTTGTGTCCACACATGGATGAGAAGCTTCTGTACACAACCCTGAATGACCACGGGGCCATGCCAGTCCTGGCAGAGCCTCAGCTTCCAAAGAGGTACGTGGGCACAGCACCGTGTGTGTGAGCACACAGGGCAGGTCAGCCCGGGAGGCTGAACCAGCACAGGCAGACGGGCTCTGCCCTGGTGATGTGGGAGTCCCAAACGGGGGGCTCTCGATGGTGGTGCACACACTCCTGGGGGAGACGGGCACACCAGGCTCAGCGGGGGTGGGGGTCCCCTCCTGGGGCTGGCACGGGGCAGGGACAGAAGACGAGTGCCGTGCCATGGAGCACGGGGCCTCGGCGTGCAGAACGGAGCTCGCTGCCTGCGCTGCCTTCTCCAAAGGTCAGGGAACAAGTGCAATGCAAATGCTGGCGAGTGGGAAGCAGCAGGAAGCCGTGTCTCCCAGACAGGAGCGCAGAGCCAGGCGGAGGCAGGGCCCATCTGGTCCCTCCAGTCTGGCAGCCAGGAGGAGAGCAGGGACCGTGTAGGGGACCAGGGGAGGCAGGGGAAGGGGCAGACATGGGGGGCAGTCTGAGCTGCCCAGCTCTGGCAGAGTTTGCTCCCGGGCAGACCAGGGCAGGGCTGGGAAACCACATCCAGCAAAGGAGCCAAGGAGGCTCCACAGGCACTCGTCCTCCGAACACAGCCCACAGGGAAGGAGCTCAGATGATGACCATGGAAAGGCCAGAAGACCAAAGGGCCAGGCAGACCTCAGGGGCTGCGGGGGGAGGTCCAGGTGGCTCTGCTTCCTGCCCACCATGGAGCAGACATGGCTGCTGTGGCTCCACGAGGCGATGCTGCGCAGCGCCCAAGGTGGGGGTCTCACTGCAGGGAAGCAGAGGCAGGTGGTGTCTCTGAATCTCGCACTCAGTGCACGAGCTGGGCTCCGTCTGGAGCAGGGAACTGCCTTCCCCGTGCCCAGACTTCTGTCAGGGCGCATTGCTGAGATCCTGCTGGCACTGACGGGGAAAAGGGGAAAAGTGACGGGGCAGCAGGGCCCAGCATCAGAGGGACAGCTCATCTCCCCCTCCTCCTTTGGGCCCCCCCACTTCACACTTGCTCTTTGCATCACTAAGTGGCCCACGGCACAGCATGGGATGGTGGGGAGGTGGGAGACTGGCTGAAGCCCCCTCAGTTGCTGTCTTTTGGGGAAAAGGCCATGGCAGCGGAGGCTGCTCCCATGCTCTGGTGCACTGCACGGTGAGAGGGAGATTTGTACAGGAAAGCAGAGGGGCCGGGCTGGCGGTGACCCCAGGACTGGAAGCATGCCCAGCACTCCTGGCAGCACAGAGGGGATCCTGCCAGCTCCTTCAGCCTCCACCCAAACCCAGTCTCCAGGCAGGCCAGGACACGGGCAGGGAACTTCTTGGGCAGCTGTGGGAGAGGCTTTCACTCTGGCATTGGTTAGAGTGAGGACGCAGCTGTGGATGCTGCCATTGATTAGAGTGAGAACACAGCTGTGGATGCCCCATCCCTGGAGGGGTTCAAGGCCAGGCTGGACAGGGCTTCGAGCAACCTGGTGTGGTGGGAGGTGTCCCTGCCCAGGGCAGGGGGGTTGGACTAGATGATCTTTAAGGGTTCCTTCCAACCCAAACCTCTCTATGATTCTGCATGCCAGCAAAATGCCTCTCTCGCCATACAGTGACACCACTTCTCCCGAGGCACTCCAAGTGCTTAGGGACTGGCTCCAGGGAGAGGAGCAACCGACTCCAGCTGAGCAGGGACAGGGCTAACACCATGAGCAGACCGTTGCCACAAGCCTCTGCACTGGGCAGCCCTCCAGCCCAGTTCACTGCTGCTCTCTGCAGCCCTTGGTGAGGGTGATTCCTGCTGAACTTGATGCCCAGAGCTTTGTTAGAGTCATGCTGCTGAGAGCTCTGGATGCAGATGATGCATCACCCAAACCATCACAGTGTGGCTCCTCAAGCAAAGCCTCGTGTCTCTGCTGGGCTCCAAGTCCCACAGACCAACGAGCCAAGTTCAGGGTCTGGGTCCTCATCTGCAGGGCCCACCACGGCTCTGACTAGCACAAGGAGCCCTGGGTGAAGGCCATGACCGACGGCGTTGCTCCTCGGGCACAGGACACTGTCCCCAGCTGGTGTGGGACGTGCCAGTTCAGGGACAGCTTGCTGTGAGCTCGCCAGGCTCCTCTCCCGGCCTCCCTGCCTCCTGCTCTGAGCACCAACGCTCCTTGGTGGGCCACCTCTGCCACTGTGGGTGCAGCGCAGCCCAGACACTGACAAATGGTGTACGGCCTTTGTTCCCACATCGCCCTTCCCAAGGCAAGTGCCCAGCGCCTGCACTTGCCCACCAGCACTGCTCGTGTTGCATTTTTTGTCTGCTTGGGCCCAGTGTTCTGCATTCTGCCTCTGCACTGAGTCCCATCTGGCTGCTCATAGAATAAGATATTTATTTTCTGGGATTCCATTTCTGTGCCATGTCCCACGTACTAGATCCCATGCTGTCCCCTTCACAGCCATTCCTGGGTGTTCAGTACAAAGGTGGTGGTCCAAGAACAGCTCTAAAAGGTGCACAAATGCAGGATGAGGTCTTGTGTTTTCCAACTCTTGATGACAGCAGAAGGTGCAGCTGCCTCTTTTCCCCGAGCTCATGGTGTAGGAGCAGCTGCTGTGGGACTCTGAAATGTCAGATCTTCCTCACTGACACAGATAAGCCTTGGGCTCTGCCAGCAGCAGCCTCTGAGCGTGCCGTTAAGGGCACCCCATGCTCAGCCCTCTGCTTCCTGCTGCAGAGGCTTTGATGAGCGCATGTACCCGACTGTACATCTCCCCGGCTCGGGCTGCGACCCGTGATCTGCCTGGGCAGAGAGCGCAGGCATATGGCGAGGAGGTCCTGGGACACTGGCTGCAGCCCATGCCTTCTCAAAACCCACGTCACGCAGCACTACTGCGTCGTCAGCATGTATAAGCAATCTCATATCTCACCATGTTTCCTGCCCTCACCACTTGTCCTGTGCTGGGAGGTGAGTCCAGAACCTCACTACCTACAGCCTGCGCACGGCTTTTGGCAGCATTGTCCTGTCTGGGAACCTCCTGTGCCGGGGTCCGGACACAGTCCTGCTGCTGAAGAGCCTCTGGCTAGCACTTGTTACTGAAAATGCCTCTGCTGTACCAGTGCCCTGTGTTACCAGCTCCTTCTCCAGCTCATCATACCACATGGCAAACACCATGGTCCTCGAGCACCCAGCTGGGTTGCTGTGGGCTGCTCTCAGCACCCAACCGTGGAAGGTGAAGCCTTGGCATGTGCCTTAGGTAACCCTCAACACAAAATAAACCTTATTGCAAGAGTTGAGAATGATTTTACTAGGATGCAACTACCGACAATGCCATGCATAGGATCATGCAAGTAGGTGACAAGAAAAGCTTTACTTACAGCTCCCTGTGCCATAGGGCAGAGTTATCTCTGTCCCTCTAACCACATCACACCTTCAGGACAGTGATACAGCCTTTGGTCCTTACTCCAAACCTCTGCCCTGGCTTTTGTTTCCCTGTAGAGTAATTTGCTCTGGTGCTGCAGACGGCATACCAAACTCTCCCGTGGCCTCTTTTCAGGGTGACACTGACTGTTTCCCTGAATGCCGGTCTTTGTGCTTCTCCCAAGAGCTGCAGCCCACCTTACCCAGTGTGCAGGAACGCTGTGGGCCCCTGAGCGTGGCGACGCGTGGCTGCCTGTGCCCAGAGTCTATGGGGACTCTCGGCTCCCCCACTGCTTCATGCAGTGCAGTCACCTCACATGGCAGAAGACTTTATTCCACCCCACTGGGCACGGCCCAGCACTTTACATCCTCAGCCTTCTGAGCCTACTTTGCATATAAACATATTTTCAAAGCATTCTCTCTACCACCTTACAAAGAGCCCTGAATGCAGGTCCTGACCAGCTTTACAGCAAGAAACAACTGCATCTCCTCTGGGGGGGCATCCCCAGTGCCAAGGCAAACCCTTTGTGTGCTCCCAGGACTCCAAACAAGCCAAGCATTTGCGGTCCCCACTGGGAAAACAGATGCTGGTCTCCTGGACCAGAACAGCCACCATCTCTGCCGACATGGAACTGAGCCCTGTTCCCGCACTGCCCACAGCTGGTGGTGGGTCCCCACAGCAGCGCCCACACTGCCTGGTGCAAACCAGAGCCTGAGCTGTGGCAGGGCTCGGACTCCTGGTACCTGCCCATGATCCGTCTGTGGGTGGCTCCAAACCCTTTTGGTCACTCCTGACCCCGAGGCTGGGTGTGTTACCATGTCCTCTGGGCAGCGAGGGACACCGACCTGCAGCCAGGCCACCAGCCAGCCTAAGCACCGTCTGCACCTGACTCTGCATCATATTTGAAAAGTCGTGGCAGTTAGGCGAAGCCCCCAGTGACTGGAAAAAAGGAAACATCATGCCCATTTTTAAAAAGGATAAAACGGAGGACCCTCAGAACTACCAATCCGTCAGCCTCACCTCTGTGCCTGGTGTGATCACGGAGCAGATCCTCCTGGAAGACGTATTGAAACATAGGGAAGACAGGGAGGTGATTAAAGACTGCCAACATGGCTTCACCAAGGGTGAATCATGCCTGAGTAAGCTGGTGGCCTTTTCCAATGGAGTAACTGCATCAGTTGACAAGGGATGAGTTACGATGTCATCTACCCAGACTTCTGTAAGACCTCTGATGTTGTCCCTCACAACATTCTTGCTGCTAAATTGGAGAGATACGGGTTTGACAGATGGACAGTTATACAGATAAAGAATTGGCTGGTCCAAATTGGCTTTGGTCCTGTCCAAAGAGCTACAGTCAAGGGCAGCAGGCTGAGGTAGGGGATTCTTTCTCTCTTTGCTCTCTTCTCATGAGACCACACATGGAGCACTGCGTCCAGCTCTGGGCTCCCCAGTATAAGAAAGACATGGACCTGTTAGAGTGGGTCCAGAGGATGCCATGGAAATGATCAGAGGGCTGGAACATCTCTCCTGTGAGGACAGGCTGAGACAGTTGGAGTTGTTCAGCCTGGAGAAGAGAAGGCTCCAGGGAGACTTTATTGTGGCCTTTCAATACCTATAGGGGGCTGTCCTGGGTTGAGAGACACAGGACTAACTTTTCTTCTAATGCTGGGGAAAATTGCACTTTTAGAAGACTCCAGTGTCTGAATTTGTGAAAACGTTTACTTTATAGCCAGCCAGGCTCTGTGGGATTCAAGGTCTTAGCGTTTTTGAGCCTTGCCAGGTGCAGGGACAAGGAGGAGCAAGGCCTGGGCATTTGACCCAGGGTGGCCAACAGGATTATTTCATACCATGAACGTCACATTCAATATAAATTAGAAAAGTTTGCTGCGTAGCTCTCTCTCCCTTGATGGCGGCGGGTCCAGACAACTCCTTGCCCCGGTGCCGGAGCCCTGAGGCCTTCCCTTCCTCCTGAGGCCATTGCGCTCGCAGTGTCCGCCATTTGCTGTCCACTGCTGAGAGTGCACAGCTTCCTGCTGAGAGAATTGGCTAAGTATAACTCTTGTCTGTCTTATATCAGTATCGGGATTAATACTGGTTCTTTAGTATTATTGTTAATTATTTAGTCTTAGTCTACTAAATCTATTTATATTTCAACCCTTGTGTTTCTTTGTGTTCCCCAATTCCCCTTTCCGGGTGGGGAGGGGTCATCGTGTGATAAAACAATTGTCTAAACGACAATAGATTGTTATGGGTTTTCTCAAACCATAACAGGGGATTATAAGAAAGACAAAGACTTTTTTCCAGGGCCTGCAGTGACAGGACAAGGGGAAGGGGGAGCTCGTGGGAGGACGAGATGTTCGGGGCAGGGCTGTGCTGGGATGGAGTGGGGAGAGGAGGCGGGCAGAGGATGGAGTCGGACACACTCCCTGCCCTGCCAGAGGAACGACCGCTCGCTGCCTGCCTCCCCGGGTTCTGCTGGCAGCACCTGCCCCTTCCCGCTGCTTAATCACCATTCTCTATGATAATGAGGCGACAGCTCCTTAAGGGAAACATGCCTGCTAATTAAGCTCTTAATTTGGTGACACTGCACATTTCCAGAGGCTACATCTCTGCCAGCCTGCCTGCAAGGACATCCTGCCTTCGTGCCGTGGCCCTGCTAGAGCCACGGCCCCGCTGCCCCAGGCTCTCGCCACAGAAGGTGGTGGAAAGCAGCTGCTTCCACACACCCCACCTCAGCCATCAGGGTGCTGGAGAGTGGGACGTGTTGTCTGCAGAGCAGGGACATGCAAGGCCATGTGCGTGTGTGCACAGGGAGGGCTCACCTGGACTGTGCTCGCACACATGCACATTCAGTGTCACCACGGGCAGGTCACACACCAGGACGGTGCCCAATGGGGGCTGTGCTCACACACAGGCAGTGCTCACCACATGCCACATGCAGCTGTGGACACTGCTCATCTGGACAGTGTGTCTTTTCACTGTTCATGGTATGTGTGTCACTGGTTCATATTAGGTCTTGCTCGACTTGGCAAGGACTGGCTGATGTCCCTGGTCTGCGTCACATCAGCCTCTGGGCTGTGGTGGCTGGGGCAGCAAAGGGCAGGGCTGGGTGGCCAGCAGAGAGGGGGTCAGTGCCACGACACCCTGGGAGGGCTGCCTGTGAGTGGTGAGAGGAGGCAGCAGCTCCAGACCCGCTGCAGCTTGTCCCTCATTTCACAGTAGGTCTGTGGGGATGACGGCAGTGCTGAGGTCTCCGGGCTGAGCTGGGGGGGTTCTCTGCCCCCTCTGATGGCAGGTTATCAGGTGCAGGCAGTGGTGGTTCACTGCACCCCACAAGGGCTTGGCACAGGCAGCACTCTCAGCCTGTCCCTCTTGGCTCTCTGGATGGAGTACTGTGGCTGGCACAGGCATGGATCATGTCAGAGGTTTCCACTCCCAGGTCCTTCCTCGGTCACACTTGGCCACGGCAGAAGGGCCTCCTGCTCCCTTTGGGTCGATGACACCAAATGCAGCGAGGCTGGGGAGGCACCATCTCTGCCACCTGGAGCTGATGGTACCAGGAGCCTGCGGCATGGGATATTCCTGCAGGGATGGCTTTGGTCAGGATAACCATGTTTTGTCCCCTCCATGCTGCACCAAAGCCTCTGCCTCGCTGCTGTGGGCTGGGAGAGGCCAGCAGGCAGACAAGGGGCATGTGAGCCAGCAGCTTTGCCGGCCATGGGACCAGGAGCATCTCCCTTGGATGTCCACCTGTGTGCCAGCAGGGTACAGCATGGCACGGCCTGACATGCCCATGTTGCACAGGCATCCCACAGCCCCCATGGGGGACACTGGGCTCAGGGAATGGTGCCCTGCCACCACCTCCTCTGTGAGCACACTGGGACAAGCTGGGCATGGCTGCTGCCTGGAGCGCAGGCAGATGGGGACCTCCTGGCAGAGCAGGAGTCACTGCATGAGGTGGGACAATGTCCCCGTCATAGCTGGGCTGGGCAGGTATGAGGGTCCCCGCTGCCATGGCGCATCGAGGACTACAGCATGGTGTCTGGCCACACGTGTGGCACCTCTGGAACAGTGTCCCAACAGGAGGAGTGTCACTGCCCTCTCCACAGCAGAGCCTGGCCCCGGAGAGGGATAGGACCTGCTGCATAAAGCTGGTGCAGCCTCTCCCCTCCCTGGAGCGTGCTAATTAGTGAGGTGCTAAGCCCTGAATATTATTCATTGCTGTGATTACACATTCAGATAAGCACGAGTCGTGCAGTTATTGCCATGTGATTACAGCTCACTCTGGGATTAATCAGGTATCTCTCTCCCTCAGAAGCCCTGGAAGTCAGTCGCAGCGATCGGCGGGAGTAGCCGGCAGGTGGGGAGGGAGCTGCCAGGATGGCGACAGAGAGGGACAGAGGTGGGGATATGTGTGGGGATCGTGATGGTGACAGGAACGGGAGCAGTGACCAGGATGGGGACGGGAGTGGTACTGGGGTGGGGATGGCGATGGGACTGGGAACGGGTCTGGGGCTGGGGACAAGGACAGAGAGGGTAATTTTGGAAAGGGCAGGGAGGCAGATAAACCAGAGGAGGCCAAGCACAGTTTGGCAGCGGGGGAGGATTTCACAGGCACATATTAACACAGCAGGCTGTATGAGACCACAGCAGGGTTTGCTCAGCCCGTCTGCTAATTCTCAGTTTGAGGCACAGCTCTGCAACTCTGGGGCTCCCAGAGTGGGGCAGGGACCCCCCCAGGACATGGAGGAGCCCTTCTGAGATGGCAGAGAGTGACCCTCCACACCAGAGAGAGCAGTTATCCCACAGCCAAGGGGGAAGCATGTGGTGGGTGCTTGGGACACATGTGGAGAATGCTGTCAGGAGTGGGGCCAGGGCTGCATCTCACCCACATGAGCACTTGGGAAGGGACATACCTGTGGACACAGGCGGGGGGATCCTCGGCATCCCTCCCTGGGGAGGGGTGTGCTGCCAAGGGACAGCAGGGCACAAGGCAGGCAGCTGGGGAGCCGGCAGGGCTTGTGCCAGAAGATGAACAGTTGCCCCAGACCCCGTTGGAGCAAAATCACTGCCTTACATCTGTACGCCTGTCCAGGGGGCGTGGAGCTGCTGCAGTCATAAGCCCAGAGCATGAGATGCCCCAGGAACCAAAGCTCTTCTGGGCTGTGGAGCAAGGGCCACTGCTGTCTGCCTCGGGGTAACAGCCACGGAGAGGAGTGCGAGGGAGGTGCTTGATTTCTGCATTTTCTGTGGCAACCTGCCACAGCATTGCTGAACGTGGTGTGACAGCCAAGGATCTGCTTGGACTGAGCTGGGGGGACAGCGTGCCCACCAGAGCGTGCTGCACGTACATCAGATTGCATCTGGGCACAGTGTTCTCCTCCTCACCATCTCTGGTGTAGGCACGTCCTGGCCTGCTCACATGGATACCGAGTACCAAGGAGATGCAGACAGGGCGCGCTGCCAGGCTGCCTGCCCGGGTTCCCGATCCAGCCACTCCAGGCAATCCCCAGTCTCTGCCACGACTAAAGCCTACACGGAACCTGCCTCCAGTGGGTCACACGGCACCAGCAGGCAGAGCAGCCGGTCAGCAGACCCTGTGCCATGGGGCTGTCCTGGGCACAGGCTGTGGCAAACAAATCTGTGAAACCCTCAGGAGCACAATCCTAACGCACAGCACTCACAGACAGAGCAGGACCTGGGCCCAAGGCACCAGGAGGGCACACTGCACACTCACACCAGCTCATCATGGCACAGTGACAGTATTATGACACCCAAAAGCATGCACTACCACAGCCAGCTCACACCAGCCTTCTGTGTCCCCGTGAACTGGTTCCTCAGGAACTACTCTGGTAACTTCAGGGTCTCCTCCTTGCCTCACGTATCATCTGTCACATGGGCCAAAAGCCTGGTTGTGATGACTCCTGTCAACATCCTCCACCTTTGGCACCACGGGCATTTGTCCAGCAGTAAAGCTTATAGGCAAGTCTCCCGAGGGCAGCTGTGCCCGTTCCTCTGGGAGCTGAGGTCACTCCACACCACATCGCCGCCTGCTCCAGCCACAGGCACATCTACAAACCGCCTTTGCAGTCATGGCCAGTGATAAGCAGGAACATGAGGATAAAACCACGTGCTGCAGTCCTTGAGAAGGCAGTGGTGGGGGCAACAGGGATGGACACAGGCCCTGCAGTCACCTCCAAGTGTCCAGAGGTCTTGATGCAGCCTCTGTGGAGTGACAGCCACGGTGGGACTGCCTGCTCAGGAGAACCGTCGGGTGGGTTGCAGACCTGCTGTGGGCAGAGGCTGGGTGCAAGATGTTGCTGTGGGCCAGGGCCAGGGTCTCAGCGAGCAGAGCTGGCTGTCCGGGGCTGCTCCCAGCCCATGGCTCCAGCGCCAGCCCCGCAGCAGGACGCCAGGCCCTTGGTCCCAACCAGCACAGATGAGCTCCAGCTTTACTGCACCACCAAGAAGAGAGTCAGAAAGAGTTCATGGTGCAGAGACAACCTGCCATCCCTGCAAACGGTGTCATGGAGCAGATCCCCTGGCCTCCCTGGCCCTGCACTAAAGCCTCTCCTGCAGCCTCTCCCCGCACCCGAGTGATGGACCAGCACCCGCTGTGATACATGGGACTATTACTCTGAACATCCAGACATTAAATATTGAGCAGCAGTTAAATGCTCATTAGATAGATTTAAACATTAAGACCTAAAGAGCCATTAAATATGCAGTGTTCAGGGTGGGGGGATCTGATGATTGATTGCACACCACCTCCTTTGTGCAGAGCTGCTGCAAGATCCCCAGACCCTCTGAAGTCTCTCTGCTGCAGACGTGTCTGCTCCATCTCCTGAAATGTTGTCTGGCAGCTGCCAGAGGTGGGGGAGAGACAAGCTGTGGGAAGCAGCAGGGTGTGGAAGAGCAGTCAGCGCAATGAAGGAGAGAGTGTGGCTCCGGCACAGGGTGGCCCCAGGCAGAGAGCCATCTCCTGGCACAGGGCTGGCCTCAGTGCAGCCCACTGTGGTGGCCCCAGCAGCACTCATGGAGCTGTGTGGGCAGCTGTGTGGCTGTGCAGGGCCAGAGCCTTCCCCCTCGGGCCAGGAAGGGGGCACACCATGGGGCAGGGCAGGTGGGATTCTGGGCTCCCAGGCACCTGCAAGTTTTCCTCTCTCGCCACCCCACCTTGCTCTGCCCCCCGTGAGCACCCTGCCCTCCCCACTCCCAGTGCCCCCCCAATCCTCAGTGCCCCCCGTGAGCACCCTGCCCTCCCCACTCCCAGTGACCCCCAATCCCTAGCCCCCCAAA
>KZ507056.1:0-114647 GCA_002844005.1 Limosa lapponica baueri | reverse complement strand
GGCGTAACCATATCATTCGCATTTTAAAGTTCTCATTCCATGTGCACATTCATTTTGCAAACAAGTCACTATGCTAAACAAACAAAAAAATAAACATATATATATATATATGTACACACATATAGTGCCTCTAAACCCTACAGGCACTCTTAGAATTTTAACTTTGTCATGGCAGAGTCTTCCTAGGAAATATTTTCTACAGAAGGCAACCTTAATTTAAGAATTGAATTTTGTCAATCAACATTTTAAATTAACTGTGGGCAAGACTGTGAGAAGAAAGGTAGTCTATCTGCCAAGAGACCTGGTGCTAGAATAACTGTGCGACACCAGTCTGAGTAAAGGGAAACAAACTATCAAAGAAACTTAGCCTGAAATCTCAGAACAAAGAAAAAAAAGGGGAGAGGGATGACTTATCCATTACTTTACAAACACACCACAGACGTTTCAACTCAACACAGACAATCACACTCAACACATCTGTAGTCAGTAACAGAAAAGAAGACATGGCAAAGCCTGAAGATGCTGAATAATATCGTGGATGATTCATTCATTGACATCTCATTCATTATTAATAATAAAAAATGAAATTCTGCAGCAGCGGCAGCCTATAAAACTTTAGGTCCTCCACAATTCAATTCACTGTGGTTGAAGAGACGTGCTGTGATCTGGCCAAGCTTTGATTATGACTGTTGTACTAGTTCTGAACTGGTTTTCAGAATCCCAAAATTCAAGGTAAAACATTATATAAGTTTACCTGTGAAAACTGTTTTTAGCTTACAACTTCTGGTAAGTCCAAGATCAGATCTACATCATGTACACAAAACCTCCTACTTTGCTGCAGATCACTTGCTGACATTCTGTGGTAACATATACAGTATATGCATTGGTTCTTTCATTATTATAGTCTCTATAATTACATCTTTTCAAAAGAAAATTAAGTCACACTTGTTTCATAAGGTACCTAACATAACTATCACAATTTTTTCCATATTTTATCAGGGATTTTTTAGTTTGTTGGTTGGTTCATTTTTAAAAAAAAAAACACCCATGTATTTGTTCTTTTGAACTGGTTTCTTTTGATGTATTTAGTAAAATTGAATTTTAGAATCTGAGAGAAACTCCTGAAAAGAGAAGAGAAAAAAAAAAAAAAACAAACCACAACAATCCAACCTCTTCCATTTGAGATCAGGTGGTATGTAATTCTATGTAATTCTGAACAACACATTAAGATCAGAGATATGAGACAAATTTTTATATTAAACACATAAGATATCGTAATATATAGCTTTCATGTTCTATGTTATTTATCATCACTCTTCTGAAACAGTGCATAAATATTAGAGCATCTATTTTCAAATCTTCTCCAAGAAAGATAAGTATGGGTCCATTATTGTATAGATAAGAAAACCAAGTTAGATATGGTTTACAAACAAGACTTTCTCAACAGTTTTGTGACAGAACATGAAGAATTTAAAACTACTGAATTATAGCTGCTCAGCTGTAAAACTATTCATCTGTCTGGTTTTGTTCTGAAGAGTCATTCAAAATACTGCATTTGACTATGCATTTTTGTATGCCAGAATCTACTAAGCATATTCTATCAGGTTTCCGTAGATGAAAGAGATTGAGATGAAACAGCTTCTCACACACAATTTGGTCTCTTTGATTACATTTACAGGCCCTTCAAGTCACTCCAAAACCCCACCAGTCTTTTACTACAGCTTTCAAGCTGTGACAATTTAGATAAGTGAAATGTTAAATAGCTCATTATAAGTCCACTTCTGCACCATAGGAATTGATGGCAGCATTGCCATAGACTTCAATGGGATCTGGATTAGAGTTCGAAACATATACATTAATCAGAAAAATTTAAAATTCAGAGACTTTCAAAACTTCTTCAGATCAGTTTATACTGAACCAGCCTTACTATAAATCAGGAAGAGGTGGCAGGCCAGTTTTGCAGAATACTACAAAAAGCGATTCAAATGCAGCTTTTCTCATTCTGCCATTTTCATCCCCATCTCTTGTTATGACTTATGTGACAAGCAATCATCAGGGAGTGAAAAGCCATTTCCAACAAACATAACATAATAGAATAAAAAGAGCGGGGGACAAACAACTTTCAAAATTGTCTTCTGAGACAGGAAAAATATTTATCTGCTAGAAACTGATCCTACTATGCAGTAGCAACCAGAATGCACATAATTTAAGGTTCCAGCTTATAAGAAGTCACACAGGTGAAGAGCTTTGGTAATTCAGTGTACAAGATAATAGTCCCGTGTAGTTGGAATAATGCATATTCCAAGTGGGTATGCATTTCATTCTCTCTTACGTGAATCCAAAGAGGCAAAGTGTAAGCAGCCTCCCAAATTCTGTATTCTACAGACCGTTTCTGTTGTCCTGGCAACAAGAAACTGCTAATAAATCTCTCTGTGATAAAGAATTAAATACCAGTAATACTGAATATCTATGAAAATATTCAGAGATGAGATTACCTTCTATCTTAATTCACTATCTACAACAAATACAAACCTACTAATCTACCCACTCAGCATGGTGTCTTTTAGGCAGGGAGAAAAAGTCCAAAGCTTTAGGAACCTTCTCACAAGTCTTGCTGACATTGTTTTTGGGATTCATTACATTGAAAACCCCTTTAAAAAGGTAGGAATAAAATACTGTACCGGCAAAATGGGAATATATCTCCTTTTCTCAGCTTTCCCATAGGGCATGGAGCAGTGTGGACGTGATACAAGGTGGCAGATCATTCCCCAGCAACTCAGGTAAAGAGGAAAGCTGATGGCTCTCTTCCTTGAAAATCCTGTCCTGAACAGAAAGGAGAAAGGTGGTCAGGAAATTCCCTGCAGGGAATGACATGAGCAAGGCTTAGAAGTCTGACTTTTAACTCTTTTCCTAAAAATGCAGCAGTGAAGACATGGACATTAAAAATGCGTGCATATTTCCATATGGAAAATTGTGTTTGAAACTTCTTCCCTCTATTGCTACAGATATCTGTTGTGTTGACAGAGGTGTCATGTTAGAAAAGACTACCATTTCTAGATGACTGTACCTTACTCTTTATTACTTAACTTAGTCACTTTTTCTTCAAAACTACTTTTTGCGCATGCTACAGGATATTTGGAAGGTCAGGAATTAGTATTTGGGGACTATATATTTCTTCCTTTTTTGATTGTTCACTTTTTTGTACCCACTGAGTTTTTTCACTTTTCTAGGCAAGACATTCAGGAGGGTGGTTCACTTCATTCTCCATTTCACTTCATTGTCTCCATTTAGCACTCCCATCCCCATTGCTGGAGCTTAGGCACCATACCAGCTTAGAGACAGAATTCTTTCTGGATGACAAAGTGGAGTTACCTCAAAATAACACACCTAAAGTACTGAAAATTGCAGCCACGCCTTAACATCGGTTTGAGGAATGGTACAGTATATTTAAGAAACTGCATGTCAGCTAATTGAGGTCTTAATGCCTTTTTTTGCTTTACTTAGGAACATTCTCATTTAGAGATCATTTGTTCAAACACACGTAATGGAGGATTCTTTTAGTGGTACATGACAGTGATTAAATGGTCACTTTAAATGTTGGCCTTCTTTTAAAATATATAGCCTTAATGAATCAAATATCAGCTATTTCTTTACAATTACATTTTTGTAATTTATAATTATATCTTTTATCATTTAAAATTATATTTTTGTATTTTTGCTGCCTTAGCAATGCAACACTCCACTCACTATACAGAGTGGATCTTATTTAGACCATATAAAATAGTGTAGCAAACTCATGTACATCATTGGCGTCAGCAGCCATTGAATCAGCATCAAGTCTTCACCTAAGCCTCTGAATCCAACATTGCAGTTGTACCAGAGCAGTACCACATGTCCCAACGATGTTTTTAAATTATATCCAGAATATCTTCTCAGATAGCACTGTACTTGCCCTGTCACCTTGATTGGCTAAAATGAATTAAGGTTGAACAATCATGACTATAACTCCAGGTCTTTTCTTTGTATTTCGGTATTATATTACTCTGTAGTTCAACTTTTTTTTTGTTCAACTGTGTTTTAGCCTAGCAAAAAAAAAAAAAGTTGACTAAAAATAAAAGCACATTATGCACTTAAAATCCTGATCAGTAGCCTGCAAAATACTTCGTTTCTTGGATGAAATATGGCCAAGTACCTCCCCTGTATCAATCCTTTAAGACCACGTGTAGTCAAGGTTTGGTTCTTGGTTTCCAGCTACTGTTTCTATTCTGATCACAACTTTGAGCTGTGCTGTTGATAAGAACCATTCTTATGGCATTCCAGATACCAGAGCAGAAGTAGATATTAACGTTTAGATGGACAAAATTAATATTCAAAGATTATTTCAAAGGCAATTTGTTTTCTGGGAAACTGAAAAAAATAATCAGGTATCTTCACAATTAAATTAATCATATTTTAAATATAGTGGACCTCCACTGAACTCCTATCTGTTTTGTTTCAAATTTCCATTTAATTATTCAGGGTATCATTTTATATTAGGTTTGTTCATGAAAGCTTTATGCATAACAATATTTTCAGGGGTTAGAGCCTGGAGGTGGAGGGGAATTAAACCCACACTCACAGCTGTCCATACTTATGGGAAACAGAAGGATTTACTTCATACAAGAGTATATTCTATCTATTTTACACAAACATTTGGCCTCCAATATGTTCTCTTTTTCAAAAGATTATTAAGCACACATTGCATTTCTTATCTGAGATCCAATCAGCTACTGTTCTCAGTGACAGAAAGACTATATTTTTCTCATGCCCAAAGCAACTCTCATGGTTTCCAAAAGAAAAATTACTATTTCTTCTCAGTCAAAATAGCCCTAGAATGCTCAAGCATGGGATGTTTCTTCTAAATACTAATTAAAGTTATTTTGAGAATATATTACTCCATTTAGAGACAGTATCTTAAAGAAAAATTTTTTTAAAAAAACCTCAGTGAGTAGATCTGACATTTGTTTTTTGGCTCTTGCCTCATGCAGGGCTAAATGCTAAGTTTACAGGTCAAGCAGCATTTGATTAGACGAGTAGTGGTTATTCTAGGATGTCAGTGAATGAAATAGCAATAGTCAGGAGTAGGAATTATTATTCCTTTTCAATTTCGTATCTTGAAAGTGACGGCAGGGCATTCTTTGGAATTAACTTCAAGAAAATAACTAAAATAGCCATCAAACGAAAATATGCAGGAAAACTGACTTTAGGCATTCAACGGAGGATATCACCATCCTTAACAACAACCTAATGCCAGATATAATTTATCTTTCATTCACGGGTTTAAAACTGAAATCTAAACCCTCAAATGCAATACTTTCTAGTAACAATATATAGTCATGCTTCACGTCCCTGTGACGTGTCAGATCGTCAGAGCGTCGAAACGCCCAGACCTTGGTGTAATCTGTTTTCACCATATAATGTTATCGCCCTCTAGTGACCAGCCAGTGTTTCAAGACTGCCAGGTTTCGTGCTGCAATAAAGTCAAGGGCCAAATCTAGACTTAAGGACAGCAGAAGTTGACGAGCTAAATGTGCAAAAGATCCAGCATCACTGCTTTTAAGTCATTCCATAAAGATTGTGTGTTTACACTGCACAAAAGAAGAAAAAATACTTTAAAAATGTATTTTTTTAACAAGCGAGTAGACAAGTAGTTTGTGCTAGTAAAATAGGAGACTTATAACAACTCTGGCCTCTCTGCTTATGGATGCCCTCAGAAAATAGCACAGGGCCAATCCTACTCTAAAACCACTCACGAGGGTTAACTCATGTGCTAAATTCACTCTAGAATCTTACTAATATTGAAGTTGTCATGCCTCTATTCCTTTACCTCTAGTCACATAGGTTAAGCGATGTAAAATCTGGAAATAACCTCATTTCCACAATAATATTTAAACTTCTAAAGGTGATACTGCAGGCAGCATAAGCCTCACCGTAGCTCTGAAATTTAGACTCTTGTGTGAGTTTACAAATGCAGCAGAATGTCCTCGGCTGATTTGAGGCAGAATAAGAAACCCTGGGACAACCTATGGAAATGATGACTGAACATGACTCTCCCAAGACTGGTAATCTCCCTTAATATTTCCCAGGAGACAAAAGGATGCAACTGCAATTGTTTCCACTAGCTTTGTCAGAACACATTTACATTAATTCACACTTCTTGTCACTGCAAACAGGCTCTGTGAGCACCCGGGGGTTTTCATATCACTGTCGTTTCCCACGAGTGAACTTGGGCCTGTCCAGAAGTGCCAACCTGCAGCATTGTGTCTCCTACATTCTTCTTGCAGACTTTTTTTACGTCCTTTCACCCCACTGCTGTTTTTTCATTGTTTTTTCTCTCATCCTCTGTCTTTACGTGAATGCGATCGGTGCTACTTTGGTGTTTAGGGTCTTGCTTTAATCAGTGTAAGATATGAACACAATAGATAAACAGATTCTATAAAAACAAAACTCTTCTAGAAAAGGGTTTATACCTCTGTTGCATATGCAACAGCTCTTCTACCTGCCAAGAAGTTGGTTACTATATATGAGAAAGGTCTCAACTCCAGATACTTTTCATTATACCGAAGCACTACCATCCCGCACATGTAAGGAACATATTTGTTATTTTTTATAGGGGAGCTAACATCGTGTCATTGCCAAATATGAAACAAAAGCCACTGTAAAGTTCAGAACAAATAGGAAAAGCTTGTGAAAAATGAAGTGTCATAACTTTCCATAGTTTATTCTCAACCCTGCTGGAAGACAAGGAAGCCGATTTGAATTCCTTGAGAAATCTGGGAAAGAGAAGCTTTCTGGAAGTTCCCCCCATATCTGACAACTTTTATATGAGCTTTTATATTAAGTGAACTGTAATCACTTCTTTAAAACAACATTTTAACAGCTCAGACAAGAGCACTAGGAAAGCAAGCAGTCCAAGCAGTAGTTTCACCTGCCCTTTAGATATTTATAAGCCTCAAACATTATTGTTAAGGCCTGTCAAACAATTTGGTTGCTCTTGTAAAAGAAATATGCACTATTTCAGAGCCCAGAGTTTTACTGGCTACGTGTCAGCCCCAGTGCTGGACCACATACCCTGACCACAGCCTAGCTGCATGCCAGGATAAGATATGAACTTGTACTTTAGTTTCCTACAGCAGAAAATCCAGATATGTAGAAAAGCAGCAAGCTTCTCTGCACCTCCCTGCAGCCCTCCCTTTCCAGGTTTCTCAGGGAATGAGGACTGAGCATTACTGAGCTGACTGTACCTGTCCTTAAGTGTAAACGCCGCCATTTTCCACATACTGCCTAAAGCAGAGCCATAGAAACCAACACTCTGGTAAAAACTACATTTAAAACAGTTCAAAACTGAATCAGCAACTGATGCAACATAAGTTGATTAATAAGCACAGGTTTAAACTTCTGCCTCAATTATAGGAAAAAGTTTCAAAATCAGTTACATTAGAGAACAGACATTTTTAAAAACTGCAGAAGACATCTGGCTTTGAGATGCTGAATATGTTTTGCTTATATAGCTTCTGGTTTAAAGTCTCATTTTGAAATTAATTTAGTTCAACCAACACTTTTGGTAAAGCAACTGACACAGCATCTCTTTCTTATAGACACTCAGGTAGCATACCTCACTGGAAGGACAAAAGTATATTCCTAAGTATTATATACCTTCTAAAACAAATCCCTTTGGGGCACTACAAATGTCAATTCATAACAACTGACAAAAATAAATGAAGTTTAGGTTTACTCATTCGTGTGTGTATATGCTTGGAGAGACACATAAAAAAAAGAATGAATAAGTGTTAAGGCACTTTGTTACATTCAAATGTCAGTTTACCACTTTCAAGGTTAAAGATGACTTTTCATGTATCATTTTCAAAGAATCTCTAAGGACTTGAGTTTTGTACAGCCTTGGTTATATTTTAAGTACTCTATGCATTACAGCTGCAGTTAACTCTGAAGTGTGCCAATGCCTATACAGAATATTCAGTTTAAGGTTCAATTTGCATGATTATCAAATTTTCACTACAGCAAACCCCTGAGGCTGATTAAATTGTTACAGCCATTTTAAGAGGATGCAAGTTCATTAATTTACTCTGATGCCAATGGAAGCTGATTCAGGCACCTTGCACTGGAAAAGATGAGGCATTGTTTCAGGAATGCCATATTCCTATTCCAGAATCATACCATTACAACAAGCCAGTGAAGTCAAAACAATTAATAAAGAAGTTTTAATTTCTACACACACACCCCCCCCCCAAATATGGTAGTTAATCTTCTTTAACTATGTCTAATGGAGCATATGCCATTTGGCATACTGCTATAAATGGCAACGAACCACATCTATCGAGATTCATTCTTTCCAAAGTCCCCAAAATACATTCAAAGCCTGATAGATAAGATGATGATAATAAACAGTTTATCAAATTGAAATGCAGTCACCTCTGGGGTGAACTGCAATATTAATATTTTCTCCTATGAATGCATCATTGTACTCCTTAGAGATTAGCATTATCTGATTGGAGCTCGGCTATAAAATTGCTTCAAGATCCCTTTCAACAGCTGGAAGAATTTCTGCTGATTTATGGTGGCTAAAAAACTGAGGTATAAATGTTGCTTTGAGTCTGAGTGTCAGCAGTGGAGATAATATAAATTTTCAGCATAGCATGATACAGTACTAATAATGTAACCTGATGCCTGGAAGACAAACTCCTATCAGTCAATTACAATGCTGACACTGTGAAAGCTGCTGACCAGTGTCATCAGATCTCATAAAAGCTTTTTTTAATCTGGTTAGATTAACTTCTAAATTACATTGTCTCCTCTTCAAAACAAGATGATGATTGCTTGCTTTAGAGATTCTAGCCAGATTTTCTTCTGATGCCTTTTTTTTTCATTTTTTTTTTTTAACATAATCATGTCCATTGGATGCAACTTTTCACCTTCCTGTGAGGTTTAAAAAAGTTCTGTAGGGGGTTGGGAACAGAAGTGTCATTGCGCCATTTCTTACTATTTAAAAAAAAATAATCTATTTCTTCTAGGAGTACTTCACAGTATAAAGCATTACTTCTAGCATATTAGTTTACAAAAAAATATGTACCTCACGACACACAAGGCCTGATAACAAAGGGACTTTACATTAAAATAAGTAAAGTAAATCTTGATAATAAATTTTTTCTCCACCAAAAAAAATCTTAGCTTTTTGAAGCACTGATATTAGAAGAGATATGTCATCCTCTGCTTATTTTAAGTACTCTAGTAAGCAAGAAATTATAACGTTGATTATGCTATGTTGTGCTCTTAAAGAACTGTACAATTGAAGAGCAAAAAATGGTTCATTAATTCCTGAAAATCCAAACTGACTGTCCCCTCCAAACCCAAGGAAACTAATATCATAACAAGTCGCTGTTTCTTCTAAAGACTATTTCAGCAGGAAGAAACATTTTAAATTGTATTTGCCTTCCTTTTGTTTAGAAACAAATTGAAAATAATCCAATAATATTTAAGTCTAGATAATTCTCTGATTTAAGACCTAAAGGCAGTAGAACATAAAAGCTAGCAACACTTCACTGAAACATCTGTGCGCTTTGCTCATTGGAACTTATGACCACTCACCCCTACACTGACATTTAAATATGGAAGAACAAATTATGCGGAGGAGAACATCACCACTTTCTCCCAGTAGATATCACTTGCCACATCCCTTTTGCCTGAGGAGTCCCATTAATAATTCAAGTTTTAAAATAATTCAAATACAAGATTGAGAATTAAACAGACCTTTTTTATCGCCTTACTACTATCAGCTACAGTCTGTTGAAAAGCAAAATTACTAGCATAATACAATGAAACCATTTAACAGATGTGCCTCCGAGGCACAATCAGGGTTAGTGCTAGACGCTGCATAGCATGACTAAAATGACAAGCTCTTTCCCATAAAGGGCACAAGTCTTCACTTCCTTTTTCTCCACTAACAAAATTTTGCTATGAGTTACTAGTAAGCATATGCAATTAATTATGCTCTTGCTATGCCCAAAACGCTGATATTTTGCATATTTTAATGCTTTCTACATATTGCAACTTTCCACAAACTAATACATCAATACAAGCAAAGTACACTGCACACACTGACATATCCCTGCATATTGAGTAACAAGTGAAATAAAAAATGCAACTCGTCTCTCTCCTCAGATGTGCTATTCATTGCTCAAAACTAAACTTGGTAATTTCCAGGTTCAGGTCTAGATTTTATCTGGATCAGATTCATTTGATCTAAAAATAAAACCCCATTTCCTGAAAACATTCCAACTAGTGCAGGCATTCCCTCAAGCCCATAAAATTAGAATAATATCAGCATCAGAGATATTAAAATATTAACATAAAAATTGAACATTGAAAGGATCCAGGTTGTTTGGGTTTAGGTTATAAACTCTATAATTCCAACTGATTACTTTATAGCAATATTACTGTAGTGGATATTCTTCCTTAGAAATAGTGTCAGTTTTCATTCAGCTTTAGTGGAAACGTAAATGCTGTAATTTCTTACCATTTTCCAGCTTTGAAGGATGACAGAAATGAAATACAGAGGCTATTATTTTAGTTTCTACTGGAATACCAGTTTTCTCTTATGTGCATTTTAAAAATTCCAGTCTGATCTATCCAGGAGAAGTTTTGCCTGAACGCTTTTTTATACTGCCAAGGCTAACTACACATTCTTGGTGATGGCTTTTTTTTGTGCGATTGATATGGTCTACCTACTCTGCTGAAGAAGGTACCTACCAAAGTTGTGGGTTTGCCTCTCTCCCATATAAGCTCTAAATGTCCCATTTCGTTCCCATTCTGTTCTTGTCCATTCTAACGTTAGGAGTCACTTTACATCAAGGAAGAAGATCTGTTTGTTGGTGAGAGCACATGCCTCAGACACTTCGGGTGTGGGTTCCCTTCCCCTCCCACAGCTTCCTTTCTCACCTGGGGTGAATTCCCTCCTACTTCTTCATCTGTAAAAGGGTAATACAGATGGAAAATGCTTGTAAGGGAGCTGTAACATGTAGATTGGAGATACTGAGAACTGTTCAGGTTACCCAGCCAAATAAAACTGACCAGGCAGAAGTCAGCTATATCATAATACCCTGCCTGAGGGATTTTATGATCCCACCTCTTCCTGAAATGCTGTCTGTAAAGGTCCATGCATCTACTGCATTCATCTCATTTTTCAACATTTATACTATGTAATTTGCAAAGATGATAGGTGCTAAAATGCCAGTTGTGTCGGATTGCAGCCTGGCAACAAGCTCTATTTTATGAAATAAATAAACATCAAGGGCTTCCAAGCTTTTCATCTTAAATCATTATCTGAACCAACAGCACTTGAACAAAGCAGAAGAATAGTTAGATTTGTGCCGATGGGAACCAAAAAAATTACAAAGTCCACTCATACAGCCCATTAGCGCTGTGATGATATAAATAACTATGACTGTGTAGTATTTTTCCTTCTTTAGGCTTCTTCTGGCAAGTCACAGTAGTAACAGCTGCTCAAACCAGAAGCAAAAAAAAACCCAGCACATCTCCACATATTAGCATGATGGTCCATTTCACTATAATGAATCGAGGATTACAAATGAAACAGTTTATGGCATTAATTTGGTCCAAAAATAAAACCACCCAGACAAAAAAAATTTTTTTTTTTAAAATTGCAACACTATGTTTGTTTAGGAGACCAGCCTTCTAGAAGTTGCTTTGCACAGCACCTGAACAGAGCCTAGATTTGAGAGCTATAGGAGTAATCCTTCCCATCTCTTGCAAGACAACAACAATTTCCAAGTGACAGTATCTTCCTTTGATATAATGAGGAAGGAAGTATGGCTCTATACCATAGAAGACAGGAAAAGTCAGCTCCAGAAATTTACAAAATCTTTTCCACATTTAGCTCCTATTTCTCTAGGTAGGATGCTATTTTTTCCCTACTGGTAAGCAGCTGCACTTCATGATAATCATTTGAGGGTCTGCTATGTCAATACCTATTATATCCAAAAAATGGCAAATTTTCCACTTCCATTTCCACATGTTTTGCTGCTTTCCATCATTTACTTCTCAGGTTATTCATTATCAGTTTTATTTGGTGTTATTTTGATGTCTCACTCCAGTTTGTTCTTTAGCTTCTCATTAGCTACTTTTGAAAACACAGGTGCTAACCACTGGAAACCATCACCATCCCAATTGCCTTCCCCCTCTTCTTGCTAGAGTCATTACCATTTTAATAGCATCTTTAGAAAGTGATAAGTACTAAAGTTAGATGTGTTTGTACATAAGCGATGCAATTTCAAGGTGGGGATGGAGGGGAAGCAGAAGAGAAGTTTGCTCAGTCACCAAGGATCTGCATAAATCATTCTGCCAGATTGCCTCTCTTCCTAAAGAAACTGTACTGAACCAAACATCATCTGTGCACATGCCAAACACAGAATCTATTTTTGCCTCTTCTGGAAGTGCATGAAAAGCTTTCAGTGCAAGCATTACAACAAGTAAAGGGAGTTAACCAGTGGAGCACAGGGTCTAGAAAGTGTTTTTCTAAACAAAGACTCTCACCATTGCTTCTAGTGTCAAAGCTGATCAAAGAGAAAAGCCAAGCAGGAACAAGGCAGCACAAGCTTCCCTGAACTGAGGTGAATACAGATGCCAATGTCCATGCTTTGCCTTAGTAATGTGGAAGACATGGAATAGGCACTGCCGCCTTCACTGCTTCTCCAGCTACTAGTGCCCAGTCTGAAAAGCTGAGAATAGCTCCTCTAATATCCATTGTGTCATTTATTTACCAATGTATTGCTGTGTTGCTGTACAAGAGTTAACATATTGGCAGGGAAAAAAAAAATAAAATAGAGGGTTGGGGTGGTTTTCTGTTTAATGGAGTGATGATGTTTTCTCCAGCAACAGAAAGATAACATGGTCACATTAACGTTATCTTTGTAACCTCTTGGTTCAGCTGCTGCAAGATAACCCTCCTTGTATAACAGGGAGGAGGGCAAGGGTGGCAGCTCATTTATGAATTTTGCATTGGGCTGTTGAATGTGCAAAGAGCTTCTGCTTTATGAATATCTGTATATTCTTATCAGGTAACTTCAATTGTTCTGTTTAATTTTCCATCCTTATTTCTCTTTTTTACTTATGCCCTCTGCTCAGTGCCACACAGGACATCCATGAGTGCAGTTTCTGCAGTTCCATTTTCTTTCCTGCCTCCTCTTACTGCTGAATAGAATCATGTTGTTATCTTAATTCTGACTTTTTAATTCAATAATTGTCTTTTACCCTCCACTGCCTTTCTCCATTCTATTTCAATGCTTTTAGGATTAGATTTAATTTCTGTTGATTTCCTGATTTTGTTTGATCTGTGGAGTTTATCAGCTCCTTTTTTTTTTCCCCTTAGTATTTCTGCAACCCTATGTTAAGACTGCCATCAACTTGTCCACCTTCTACCTAAACAATTTCTGACAATGCTAACATTATATATTTTATATTTTACGGCCATATTTTATGGCCTTGTTATATGCCTGGCTCATTCCTTTGAAATGATAACTAGTGGTTGCTTCTCCTTCAATTTCCACTCTTTTGACTTGAAACAGCTAAAGATTAGCAGCACAGCATGTCTGAGTATTTTAAGCAAGTCTTCAGCCATTCCCATTTTTGTCTCAGAGAGTGTATTCATTAGCCAAGAATTGCCTGCATGATCTGGTTCTGATTTTTCTTTAATTCAGAAAAATTTATAATTTAGATTTCATTTGTCAAAGTTATTCCAACCTACTTCCACACAAGCTGCACTATGTTAGCCCTTTTATTTTGGGACAGTTGAAACATTATTATATCCTGAAGTATTTTTCTATACCTTCTATAGACCTTTTCCTATTAACGTGGCAGCACCAAAAGGCAAATAAACATCATGACTTTTTTACACCAACACTTACAGGCAAAATAGGAGACAATCCTGGCCCTGCAAACATACTCTCTGGATAGACAAGTGCACAAAGAAAAATATGGACTCTGCTTGAAAAAACAGTCATGTCCAGCAAGTGATGCACGATGTTTAGCACAGGAACATTTTTAAGATGGGGTAGGAATTACCTGAAGGATGGCAAGGTGCAGAATGACAAAGAAAAAGATCAGCAGTTCATTTGAGACAGTGTGGATCAGCAGATTGGTCAAACTGGAAAACGTAGAAAGAAAGCTTAAGCAATTTTGCCCTGGCTCATAAACAGGAATAGATTAGAGTGGGGAAAAACAGTTGTATGAGAATCTTTTTGTTGTCATAGGCAATTTCCCGCTGCTCAGTTGAAGGTAGAGTGACTAAAACCAACAGCGGTAGCTGGATATGATGTCTCTCTCTCCAGATCACACTGAAAGCAAGGAGAAAAAAGTAGGAAAAATCAGATGTGGTTGCTCTGGCTTGGCATCCAATATTGGCCTTTGTCAGAGGCAGAGTATCAGTGTAGTTGGATCTCTGGGTTTTGCTTTCTTATTTCACAAAAAAAAGTGGTTCAGAAGGAATATATCCCCCATATCTCATTTTCTTGTTTTTCCTTCTTTTCCCCCCCTCCTTCATAAAGCAGGAAATAGCAAAGGCAGGGAGCCATGCTGTCTTCGAGATTCCTTAAAAAAATGAAATTGACAAGAGAACTTGTTTGAAAATATAAGCTCATTGAGAAAGAGGATTCTTCTGGAAGACCAGCTTCAGATAAAAAAATATAAAACTTTCTAGCAAAACACCAATCTGACATCCAACAAATTAAATAGGTTAAAAAGTAGTTTGTCATTATCTTCTGCTGAGGATATGCTTTTTTCCCCCGCCACTATGTCACCACAGAGTGAAGTGAAACCACCATGTCATATTTTGCCTTGAATATGTTGCTTCCTACCACTGATCTTTAAAATTATGTTCAGAAACAAAAGAAAATTTATTATTTCCCTTACAGAAAGGGACCATCTCCTTTCAATAACATTGAAATATTTTTGGAATCCAGGCTTACATCATAGAACTAACATTTACCATATGCTAAATAAATAAATAAGATCATGCTTAGTTTAAGAATTTTCCATGTTTGTATTTTATGTATGGTACACAGAGAAGGGGATGATGTTCACAACTAGATCTGTGAAAAAAAATCAAGTGTTTTTAAAGATAACAAAAACTCTTTTCTCAAAGTAATATCCTCCAGGTGTCCCTATAGAACTCATTCACAATATCCTTTCAGATACACATATACCAATGTATATCTATATGGTGAATTACAGAAGCACTCTGACAATACCCAGCATGCCAGAGACAGGATGTCACATCTAGCAAATCACTGGTTTGACCCACTATGACAATGATCTTTCTTCCCTATACCTAAACAACTTCATTCATCCTTCCTGACCTTTCTTGTTCAAACCTATAACCTTTCTTTATATTTTGATGACAAGTGTTTTCCAAGTGCTCTGAAAAAAAAACTATTAAAGTTTTCTGTAAGCAAAAATTTTTCATAATATTTCCAATTTGTAGAAGGAATACACAGTTTTGAATATCATCTTTAAACTTTTGCATTTCTGGTGAGAGATATCATAATATTTAAAAAATTAGTTCAATCATTACAACAGCACTTTATTCTTAAAAAAAAATAAAAATCAAGCAGTTACTCACTTTTCCTTTAAGTTCATCTATGCAGCTCTAACATTGACATATTTCCTACCTGCAAGACTTGTTCAAATTTTGAAAAGGTGTTAGCATTCTGGAATAAAAATGCCACTAAAACATTGTTATGGTCATGGAAACTGTCAACTATGAATTTCCACTTAAAATTACCTTTTGAAGTCACATCAGAGTTCATTTGCAGGCAACTTATGGGCAAAAGACCAAAACCTCTATCAAGAGGGTTTGGGAAAATACTGACTGTAAGTATTTGTAATTAATAGAATAGTTCTGAATTACTGTATGTTTTAACATTTTCATAAATTTAAATAGAATAATTATTTAGGAAGTAGGATTTCTGTTCTTCATTATCTGAATCAACCGATTTATGATACAAGAGCTTCCTAGACTTACTCTATTTGAAGACACGAAGCATGCTTAAATCTTACATTACAGAAGCATAATTTGTTCCTTAGGACAACTCCAGAGGACTTACTCACTCAAGCAGAAACTCTGATTATTATTTTTTTCTAGTCTTTAGATTGCATATGCTCTCTGCTTCTTGGTCAGAAAACACTGTAGATGGATCTCTCAGACACAGGCTGCTCAGGCTTGAAAGTCATAACCTACTCATTTGCTCTTGAATACTTTAGGAAGTTCAGGAAGAATGAGCATTCTTCACACTTGCTGGGTTTTCTTAGGGACCACGTAAAGACTTTGTTTTTAATACATAACAAAATAGTCTCCCTTTTGTTGCAGAGATCAATGAAAAAATAAAAATAAGTAATAAAATAAAAAGCTACCTGAGAAGTCCTGCCAATGTTTCATCATCATTCAGATTTCATTACGTTTCTATGCACATACAAAGTCCTTTTCTTGTCTACTTT
The DNA here is from genome assembly GCA_002844005.1 of Limosa lapponica baueri. Classification (NCBI taxonomy): domain Eukaryota; kingdom Metazoa; phylum Chordata; class Aves; order Charadriiformes; family Scolopacidae; genus Limosa; species Limosa lapponica. Next base: position 98,084 of record KZ507056.1, on the reverse strand, counting down.
TTTCTCCTTGTCTTTTCTTTCACTTCTAAAATGACTGATATAAAAATAATCCTCTTTTTGTTCACTCCAAATCTTGGCCCCATGGGTGAAAGAAAATGTTATTTACAAAGACATATTGCAGCAGACATCATGTTGTCTTCTGCTCAATTCACTGATACTAGTGATGCCATATCACCTACTGAGTTACATCTCAGTATCATTTTTAGTGAATGGTTTTAAGAAACAGTAATATTACTATAAAACTATCAAAAGTAGTATCTATGTCCCTTTTCCTTGCCTGATCAATGAACTTTAGATTGTTATTCAAGCTGCTAAAAAAACATAAGCATTAAAGAAATGCTAAGTTTCATGAAGCATTAGCCACTAAGCATTATGCTGTAGAAATAGTTTCTATTTCCTGAATTTTAGTCAAAGCAAACTACCATTCAGTTGTCCATCTGAAACAGCCTCTCTAAGACGAGGGGAGGGATGACTACACACCACACCTCTCAAGCATGCAGCCTTCAGGAACAACTGCCAGCCTAGAATATACAAACTGAAACTGGAGTAACACTGAGCAAGGTCTGATCTGATTCTACAGATATTTTCTAAAACTCTAAAAGCTGACATCTGAAGAACAGTACATAAAAAAGCAAAGTCATAAAAACCCATTAGCAAACTCATACTCCAGAAAATCCTGACACTGCTTTCATTTATCTCCAGATAGATGTTCAGGTACGACCCTTTCAGCTGTGAAAGAAAGATGAGACTACAGCTTTTGCACCTAGATAGGTTTATTGGAAGACTAACGTAAGATTTGTGGATCCAACACCATCATTACATTAATAATTGCCCTAATGGTGAGCGAGCTTTTAGGTCAGATGGTCAGCCTGCCCTTAGGGAAACTGGATTTACTGTTCCTTTCTTCTGTGCTCCTTTCTTGATGCCCTGCAGACCAGTCTCACAGTAAAGAAAAAAGTTCTACACCTGTCAATAAGTGGATTTCAAACTGGGGCATGTTTCCATGTTTTAACACCTTCTTGTGTTGTCTGAGCACAGATTCATATCTGTCTAAGGGTGATACTCTGTACTGTGTTCCAAATAATCACACTTTGGGAAAAAAAAAAAAAAAAAAGAAAGGGGGTGTGGGGCATTCTTGAAACCTCTTTCAAGGTGTACTACAGGGAAGCCATCTGTACTCTCTGTGTCAAACAACTTCCACAGACTGACACAAACTCCAGAAACAGAGGCTTTCAAGTAGAGCAAGGGCAATGGAGATTGTACAAATAAGCTACTTGAGAGCAAACACTTAAAAATCCATCTCACTTATGGCCAACCTTACGTATATCAAGAGCTTCTGGCATACTGTAAATTAAGATTTTAGGAGCAGTTCAGGATGCCCTTGTCTGTGTAAAGTCTCCAGCAGCACACTAGATGAACTCAAAGAACCCAGATACCCTGCTTCAGCATCTAAATCTCTTCTCTCTTCACCAGTCAAGTCTAAAGAGCTGCTAGGACTCCACTAGCGCTCACCATAAATCAAAACTAGAAGCAATATCTGAACTCCTCTAACATCCAGTTGACGGAAACACTCAAGCCCACTTTTGGGATCCACTCATGGCCAACTATTAACTGGTCTGGTACAGGGCCAATTTACATTTATAACTTGTTCACCATCACTGATATCTGAGCGTTTCTTTGAGTTCATACTTTCTTGACATAAATAGCCATGACCATGCTACCAATTGTCTCCCATGTCTGTGCCAAGAGCTAACTTAAGAAAAGCCACACATCACAGATGCATCCCACAGGTCTCTTTCCAAGAGAGGTCTCCCTCAGCTGATTGCAAGGCTCCCTATTTCACTCTGCCCTCGAGACTGGAACAGAGGCTGAAATACTTCCCAGTGTATTTGTACTTAAATACTCTCTACTTCCAGATTCTGGTCTTTTTACTTATGTTCAACTTTGTCTGTTGATTTTCAACTCCTTGCACGATATCTTGGAGTTTAATTAAGATCAATAGTAAGTGATATAGCTTGTTGCAGTTATTTTACAGAAAGCAAGTTGAAAAAGTTTGAGAAAAATCCATAGAAATTAAAAAGCAGCTTGTTTCTTGTTTTGGTTGTCTTGTTTTGACAGTACCTCCAGTGTTTGCAGGTTTAATTTCTCTTTCAAGCTAGAGGCATAAAGCAAAATGCCAAAGAAAACCATTTTGTCCAGCCTAGCTAGTCATTTTGAGGTAATTACAGTGTGGAATGTTCAGCCTGAAGTTTTCCAGATAATTAGAGGGTTTAGGTTAGCTGCCTTTCTTTAGTAAGTATTGCAATTCCAACTCATCTCTGTTAAAATAACTCCCCAAACCACACAGAGACTGACATTCCCTGGGTTAGAGTAAACAGATTTTGTCATACAGCCTAGTACACCTATAGCTTTCCTAGAAATCTAGGTAAATAACCTAAACTAGTTATTCTGTGTTACAGAATTGCTCTGTATGATAAAGCATGGCATTCAAGTATTTCTGAGGCCATAGAAATCAGTTATTCTATTTATTTTAAAATAGGACACCAGTGGTGGAAAACTTGGCACCCTCTTCCACATAGGGTGCACCGAATGCGATCCCAATGCATGATTTCAGACTTGGTTTCAAATGGAGCACCCCACTGATGCACTTGAATTCATGCTGCATGAATCCAGGTACAATGACCAGGCAATTTTGCTCCTAAAAAGACCCTTTCCAAAGCAGAGAACCATTCCAGTGTGCGCTCATTATGCTTGCTACCAAGCAAGCATTTAATATCATTCCAGAGTGAAATCAATGAAACAAGCAGAACTTTAACTTCTGGTCTCCATCCTAATACTTTCATTTTCCATGAGCTGCATATAGCAAGGATCCCATGCATCTGTTATGCATACAGATATGAGTAACCTTCCACGTACTCAAACTTTAGCAAGGTATCAAAGAAGAGCAACAGGAAGAATATGCGCAGATCAGGGTAGAACTGAAACTAGCTTCTTTTCATTTCATGCAATACCAGTCATTGAGTGAAAGTCCCTTGCTCAACCAAAATGAAGTACTCTGTTGAATTTTGAACTCTTTCAAATAAATTCTTTTAATAACACTGAAATAAACATTTACATCTACAAACATTTCGTATGTTTTAAAAAACAATTACAAAATATTTCAAATATTTCAATTATTTGGGACTTAAAAAATAGCAATCCAGCTAAAAAGACACAAACTTTCAGACTGTTTCAGATTACTTAAATGTATTTCCCCCTCTCTCCGTTTAAAATATCTGCTAAAAATTTTACCTAGACCTAAAAGAGAATAATGTCAAAAAGTGTATGGCTCACACCAATTACCCTTAAATAGATGGAATCAAGTCAGCAATGTTAGAAATCAAATTATATACTGTAAATAAATGCAAATATTAGTAAATTTTAGCAACAGCCTTTTTAATATCTATGTTGACCACCAAGAAGAGAAAAAAAAATCTTAACCAGTAACATTGGTAAAATCTACACTTTAGCCATGGATTAATTCTGGTGTACTATTTATCACTTTCTTATAGCACTTAGAGCAAGGAATATGGCTTAGAGGATTAAGTTTTGCACTTTGTCAAAATACTGAATTTGCTGTCAAAGTATCACCACCATGACCAGTAGAGGAGGCTAAAAAAAGCAGCAGTGCAGCAGCTACCTAGTTCTAAGTCTCTTTTTATCAAATTAAGAGCCCAGTGCTGCACCACTGATTTAATGAATACTTTTATCTCTTACGTTAATGGCATCTTTTCAAATCTCTGAAGAAACAATAATGTGGATTCACAATCAAGAAATGCATTGTGACTACAAATTCTATTACATATATCCCTCTGTATATAATTAAGAATTAAATTCCTTGCACTGTATTTGAGCTATAAGCAACCCTCTGAGGGTTTTTAAATGAGCTTTAATGATCGCTCCACATGAGGATTTTGAATACTAACATTATCAATAAAAATGGCTCTATAAAATATGCCAGCTCCACAGGTCTTTTTCTCATAATATAATGTTATTGGTATCATTGTGAAGAGCTATATCCTCCTATGGGGAGAGGTAGGTAGGACAGTATCCATTATAAAAAGCAAACATTATATTGAAAACAAAATTGCAAAGCTCATTAGTATTTTCTGCTGATATACCACTAAGGCTGGACTCCAGCAGCCCTCTCCTTGTTTACTTTGCCTTAAAAAAAATTCACCCCAAGAGATGCATATTAAATACCAACCAACATCCAAGTAGCATTTTCATGGTACTCTAGTCTGCCTGTGCTCAAGGACGGCTATTCCCTTTCTACCTATTGGTATAATCCCCCACAAGAATTATTCCCTCTAGCAGTAACACCCTGTGCTGGTTAAGCATCAGCACACACAGTTCCTCAATTCTGTATCTTCTGTAACAGTGCTACCCCTCTCAAAAAAAACCCACCCCAAAACACAAACAAAAACCCCAAACCCTTTTCATGATGGCTATAACACCACCAGCTACCTGGATACTCTTGATTATTCACCATGTTAGTTTTTATAACATTGTATTGCTTTCAGTCTACCCTTTACAAAACATAACAATGTCTTGTAAGTGAAGCTTTGTGAAAATAAAAAATGGATGCGCATTGGGATTGTTCATTTAATTCAAAAGGATATTGATACCAATTTAGCTCTAGCCTTGGTCCCACTTCACTTCTCCAAGAGGCAGCCAACACAGTCCTGGTCAGAGCTGCCACTCAGAGGGCCCCAGGCAGGCTGGGGGAACAGACCAACGGGAACATTACGAATTTCAGCCAGGGCAAACGCAAGGCCCTGCACCTGGGAAGGAAGAGCAAGACAAGCCAAGCACCATTGGGCTGAGGAGTAGCTCTGTCCTGGGGAGAAGGGAGAAGTCCCTGCGGGCTGCCAAGCTTCCCGAACCTCCTGGTTATACCCAGGCAGTGGGGTTTTCCAATCAACTTGGGCTTCCTCGCTCATCCCAACCTCCACACACACATCCACCCCTCAGGTTTTGGGGCTCACCAGCCCAGGCACCCCAGCCCCAAAGGCTGCCGCGGCTCTCCTCCCACTGCACCAGCCCCTTCTCAGGGCAAGGTTCTGCAGCCACCCCAGCCTCTGACAGCCTAATGGCTATCCTCCCATTACAGATACCAGCGAGCTCTGTAACTCTGTTCAAGACAAAATGTTTCTGAATGAAATTAATACTAGGTAGAAGACCATCAGCAACCTCTATAGTCCCAATTTCATTCTCAAAATAGGGTTTATGTACATGTATTTTTAACTTCTTCCTACCTCATGGTGCAAGACAATGTGGCACCATAGAGTTTAGTAATTTTAAGTTGACTTAAGGTGCCTATGATTTCATGATCAACTTTGATGTACTTCTTTCTTCCTCTCGTAAGAATTTACAACAGAATTGCGTATTTTAAGTAAGAATTTTCACTGACCTGGTGCTTTGGATTTTATCATCAAGACAACTGCTACAATGAATCTCTTTGATATAAAACAACATCCAAAGGCATGCAGTTCCCAAAAACTAATTTGATAAGACATAAGGAAAACAGAAGTATGTTACTTTGAATAAAGCATATTCTCCTGTACTTAAGGTATTACAGAACTTGCCTACTAAAAAATGATTTCTACAACATGTAATGAAGTCTTGGTTTAAAACAACGTGCAACCATGTATTATGAAGAAGGCTTTTTTTCACTCAAAAGGAGATTGTTCCCTGAAAGGATACTGGAGGCAAAGAAGATGGCATCACATCAATTTAAATTATGTTCCTTACAAGCTTTGCACCTCTAAAAGATCATTTTGCTTTGTTGTGACACTTTCCTCATTAGCTTTTACACACTGGCTATCTAATGCACTAAAAAAATAGAAAAAATACACAGTACCTTGAGCTAATTTTAAAATCAATAGAGGTCTTTGAAGTCAGTGAAGATGAACACCCCCAGAAAGCTGGTGCAAAAAAAAAATCCTAAACAATTTTACTTTTGGTCAGTGCTGACACTCCAAACACCAAGTGACAGGTTGAACAGCAAGACAGCACTACTTGAAGAATCACTGCTGCCAAAGTCTCCTGCACATCAGAGGAGCAGGACTTGGATGCAGCACGGCATAGTGGCAGTCAGTTTTGGAGACTTGGTTATACTGAAAACCCTGAAACACATCATTATCTAAAACTCTCTCCAAACGATATACTCTGCTTCTGATTTTACAGCTCTCTATACCATATATTCTTCTCTATAAAAGAAATAGGTTTCCTTCTGAGAGAACTTGACTCCAAACAGGAGCCCAATTTTCATATAATCCAAATTGAAATGTAGCGAATGCAGCACTCTCACAAAAATCAATGTTCAGTCATCAGAATGTTTAGCTTCACATTGAGCTGAATGCAATATGAGCTGGACAAAAGTGCACATCTCGCAAGTTTGCAGAAATACATGTATAGGTCAGAGATTAGTTTAAAACAGACCTAATGAACTTGAGCATATTTAATAAAAGCAATACTCCTTTGACTAAACCAGCACCTCTAAGCGTTTTAGACAGTATTAGAAAGCATTTTTTAAAAGGTGATATGTTTTTAATACTTGTCTTCACCTTTTAAATTATACTAAAATTAATGTATACACCTTTGAACTATTTTTCCTCACTAGCAAGTGCATAGGAGCACTCTTCTGCTTCAGCTTATTCCAAAAAAGCTCTTCACAAAGGTTTTTGAATTCTGCAATAAGTTATTTTAGAGCATCTCAGATACAGAATCCAACCTTAAGGATCCAGTCCAGAAAACAACGTCTATAGTCATAATAGAGATTGTTCTTTTCTTTCCCCATCCCACCCCCCTCTGCCAACAGCGGTCTTCAATTTTCTGCACTGAAACTTATATAAACTCCAGACTGTGTTCCTGTTTGCTCAGTAGGGTGCAGTCTTCAGTAGTTGGGAAAATGGAAGCAGCAGCTTAACTAGCATTCAAAGTGGCAACAAGAAGATCTTCTGGGTAATTAAACTGATGCCAGCCTCCCCTATACTCAGAATTATTAGTATTCCCTGCAGGGGGGGAGGGTGCAACTTCAGTGAGAAATAATTGGGATTTGCAAAATCTGCATTACAATAGATTGTTTTCTGTGAAGTAACTAACAAGATGTACACAATCTCACTAAGAAAAAAAGAAATGCTTTCCAATAATTGTCATCATACTTTTCTTCCCCCAGTATTACACTTGACTTTCTTCTCTGTGACAATTGGCTGAAAGTTAAAATTTTTGATTAAAATCACTAATATATCAGAAAAGTGAAGCTATAGCTACTGGCAGAAAATTACTGAATATATTTTTTATTCAGAATATTCTTTATGGCACAGAGGATACTAAGATTTCTCACCCAACACATCTTAGGATCAGTTGCATCGTCCACAATGTCTACAGCATTACTAGTACATACTTTTCCTATGGTTTACCAGTGCAACAGGGAAACAAGCCACATTTCACAACAAGAAGTGTCCCTTATTCTTAAGGGAACAACCTTGCACTCTATGCTGTTAAATTTCACCTGGCTCTCCTAATATAGTCCTTTTTCTAAATACCAGTGCTCTGTAAAACCAACAGCTGTTCTGGTGACTGACAACTTTGTGTCAGTAGTAAATGCCCTCCAACCTATCCCATTTTTTGGCCCAAGTCACCTATAAAGACAGGTGAGGCACAAAATGACTACAAGAATAGCATGGCAGAACAGAAAGCACTTTAGACCTCCCTAGACTTTTTGAGCATCTCTCTATATTAGCTTATCCAGCGGACCTATCATATTTGTCAAAAATTAGACTAAATCATTAAACATTTCCCAATGTTACTAGTTTTTAATTAGCAAGCCAGGACTGAAGTCTGGCTTTGGGTTTTTTTTCCTGGTGTCTCTTCTAAATCCCTATGGCAAAATCTACTATCCCAAATGAATTTTTCACAGTAATGCTAAATTGAGCATCCCAAATTTGTAGTACACTAATTAACTCAATTTGATAAGCATTTTTGATCAGCAAGCCTCAAAGTGTTTGACCGGAGAAATACGGGGGTACTCAACATGAGTTTAATTCTGTAGGTTTCACATACAAGAACAATATATGAACTGGATTACTCCTGTAAGGGTCATTACTCTCATGCAAGAAAGGACATGGACACACTAAAAGGTGTGAAGGGAACATGAACATGGACCCGAAATCACAAAAGCACCTGGGAATTGTCAGGTAGGAATTAGGGCTTCTCCACCAAAAAAGGTGAAAGGATCAATAGCTCAACTGAACCAATACACACAGCATGGGCAACAGGAAGAGCTGGAAGCCATTGTGCAGCAGGAAAACTATGATATACTTGCCATCACAGAAAGAAGAGCAGATGTCATGGTGAAAGTTCGTTATAGACCATCCAACCAGGATGAGGAGGCAGACGAAATATTACATAAGCAGCTGGGAGAAGTCTCACAATCACAACCACTTGCTCTCATGGGGGAGTTCAAATTAACAGATATCTGCTGAAAATACTACATGGCAGACAGGAAACAGTCTAGGAGGTTCCTGGAGTGTGTGGAAGATAATTTCCTGACACGGCCAGTGAGGGAGCCAAATAGGGAAGGTGCCCTGCTGGACCTGTTGTTCATGAATAGAGAAAGACTTGCATGTGATGTGATGGTTTGAGGCCATCTCAGGCATAGTGACCATGAAATTATAGACTTTTCAATACCTGGAGAAGTAAGGAAAGAGGTTCAGTGGAATTGCCACCTTGGAGTTCCAGAGGGCAGACTTTGGCCTGTTTAGGAGACTGGTTGGTAGGTCCCTTGGGAGGCAAGGAAAGACAAGTTCAGGAAGGCTGGACATTCCTCAAGAAAGAAATCTTAAAGGCACAGGAGCAGGCTGTCCCCATATGCTGAAATACGAGCCAGAGGGGAAGAAGAGCAGCCTGTCCGAACAGAGAGCTTTGGCTGGAACTCAGGAAAAAGAAGAGGAGAATTTATGACCTTTTGAAGAAGAGGCAGGCAACTCAAGAGGACTACAAGGATGTCATGAGGATATGCAGGGAGAAAATTAGAAGGGCCAAAACCCAACTAGAACTTAATCTGACTACTGCCATAAAAGACAATAAGAAATGCTTCTATAAATACATTAACAACAAAAGGAGGACCAAGGAGAATCTCCATCATTTATTGGACGGAGGGGGGGAAACATAGTGACCAAGGCTGAAGAAGAGGTTGAGGTACTTAATGCCTTTTCTGCCTCAGCCTTTAATAGTAAGACCAGTTGTTGTCTGGGTACCCAGCTCCCTGAGCTGGACAACAGGGATGGGGAGCAGAATGAACCAAGACCTAATCCAAGAGAAAATGGTTAGCAAGCTACTACACTACTTAGACACACACACATATAGGGGGCTAGATGTGATCTGCATCAGGGCACTGAGGGAGCTGGTGGAAGTGCTCACCAGGCCACTTTCCATCATTCGTCAGCAGTCCTGGCTAACTGGGGAGGTCCCAGTTGACTGGAGGCTAGCAAATGTGACACCCATCTACATGAAAAGCCTCAAGGAGTATCCGGGGAATTACAGGCCTGTCAGTCTGATCTCGTTGCTGAGGAAGGTTATAGAACAGATCATCTTGAGCGCCATCACACGGGATGTACAGGACAACCAGGTGATCAGGCACAGTCAGCATGGGTTTATGAAAGGCAAGTCCTGCTTGACTAACCTGATCTTCTGTGAAAGGCGACCTGCTTAGTGGACGAGGGAAAAGCTGCAGACGTTGTCTACATAAACTTTAGTAAAGCCTTTGGTATGGTTTTCCACAGCACTCTCCTGGAGAAACTGGCTGCTCATGGCTTGGACAGGCATTTGTTTTGCTCGGTAAAAAAAAACCCTGGGTGGATGGCTGGGCCCAAGGAATTGTCATGAATGGAGTTAAATCCAGTCAGTGGCCAGTCACAGGTGGTGTTCCCCAAGGCTCAGTACTGGACCTGTTCTGTTTAATATCTTTATCAATGATCTGGATGAGGGGATCAAGTGCACTCTCAGTAAGTTTGCAGATGACACCAAGCTGAGCGGGAGTGTTGATCTGCCTGAGGGTGGGAAGGCTCTAGAGAGGGATCTGGACAGGCTGGATCAATGGGCCAAGGCCAGTGGAATGAGGTTCAACAAGGTCAAGTGCCAGGTCCTGCACTTGGGTCACAACAATGCCATGCAGCGCTACAGGCTTGGGGGATAGTGGCTGGAGAGCTGCCTGGTGGAATAGGGCCTGGAAGTGCTGGTCAACAGCTGGCTGAATATGAGCCAGCAGTGTGCCCAGGTGGCCCAAAAGGCCAATAGCATCCTGGCTTGTATCAGAAATTGTGTGTCCAGCAGGACTATGAAGGTGATCATCCTCCTGTACTCAGTACTGGTGAGGTCGCATCTCGAATACCACGTTCAGTTTTGAGACCCTCACTACAAGGAAGACATTGAGGTGCTCAGGGGAGACCTTATCTACAACTACCTGAAAGGAGGTTGGAGAGAGGTCGATGTCAGTCTCTTCTCCCAAGTAACAGGCACTAGGATGAGAGGAAATGGCCTCAAGTCGCAGCAGGGGAGGTTTAGATTGGATATTAGGAAAAATTTCTTCACTGAAAGGGTTGTCAAGCATTGGAACAGGCTGGCCAGGGAAGTGGTTGAATCACCATCCCTGGAGGTGTTTAAAAGACATGTAAGATGTAATGCCAAGGGACATGATTTAGTGGTAACTTGGCAGTACTAGGTAAACACTTGGACTTGATGATCTGAAAGGTCTCTTCCAACCAAAACATTCTATGATTCTATGAAAGCTGAAAGCTTATCGAAACCAAACTGCAAATACACCTACTCTGGAATACTGGGGACGAGGAGACTGCCAGCACAAAGCCCCAGAGTTAATCTCTCACATCTTTAACTTCTTCATTTGTCATCTGGTAACACTGGAAGTTAAAAGCAAACAAGAAATGTAGGTATTGTTAATGTATTAGTCACACTACTTACTAGACTTATCTAGAGCAAAGTTTGTTTTATTTGAAATATTTTCAGAGTCAAAATGCTACATGCTGTTTCCCAGCCTTAAAGAAGCATGATTTATCATCAATTATTAAATAAAAATCTATTAGCAGCTTACCCACAAAAGGTGGATTCAACAGCATTTAGAGCCCGGATGTCAGCTGCAGCCTTTTCCACCAACTGCTTTGGGGGACGGGGGGGAACAAACCAAAAAACCCACAACTAAACAAAACCACAACCAAACAAGCACAAAAAACTGACAAAAAAACCCAAAACAAAAAAAAAACCCACCACAGCCAAAACCCAGACAAAAAACCTGAAAAAACACCAAAACCCAGCAAAAAAACAAACTCAAAAAAACCCAAAACAGAAAAAACAAATCCTCAGAACACTACAAGACAAGAATCGTTGCTGTCCAGAGCAACTGCTGTCCCAAGTTACATTGGAAGTTGTGCATTCAGTTTGAGTCTCTCATAATCAACAGCCTGAGCTCCAAAATGTTATTACTCTGTACTGCTTTTTAAGCTGATCCAGAGTTCCAGAAGGGTATATTAAATGCAAGGAGGTGCTACCTTTCTGAGGCCCTCAGATGTCTCACCTGCCAATGCTGTATTTTCAGAACCAAATCCACCTGTTAGGAGCCAAATTTTACTATTCGTTTGTTATGGCAGAGTTAGTCAAACAAAGAGCATAAAGTTAAATCCTGCATTTTCCTTCAAATTCTTTCTAAAACTTGCAGTCTGAACCAATTGGTGTCGGTCTTCAAGAAGCTTTCAGTCTGGGGGGGCTTATAAATATATATTTTTATATATAAATATAAAGGGGGCTTATAATAAAGATGGGGACAGACTTTTTAGCAGAGTCTGTTGCGATAGACAATGGGCAATGGCTTTAAACTAAAAGAGAGTAGATTTAGACTAGATACAAAGAAGAAATTTTTCAGAATGAGGGCGGTGAAACACTGGCATCCATTGCCCAGAGAGTTGGTAGATGCCCCACATTTCTGGAAACATTCAAGGTAAAGTTGGATGGGGCTCTGAGCAACCTGATCTAGTTGAAGATGTCCCTGTTCACTGCAGGGGGCTTGGACTAGATGACCTTTAAAGGTCCCTTCCAACTCAAACTATTCTGTAATTCTATGAACATACAGGTACAGCAAAAGAGCATCACAGTTCACCTAGCAGCTGTCCTGGTTATTTCTATTTCATACGCATCTAAAACAGTCCCACTTATGATCAATATAAGGACTGTTGTGACAAACAGCAGTGTTGTGCCAGAGGGCTGTGCAACCCACCTGGTTCCTTTCACTAGTGTTAGAAGTTATGCTTAGTAAAATAAGTTTATTCTAATATTTTTCAGAGATGATAGCATCCTGAACTTGCATCCACCTTTCTCCCCAGATATGTATGTATAGAATAGTATATAACAAAGATAGACATTTATGCATAGCACATTGAAACACAGGAGGACTTTTTGTTGTAAAGATGACATGACTTTTTATCACTTCCAGAAGTGGTGAGAAAGCAATTTTCCAAGTCTTTTACTTGCTTTCACTGTCAGGAAGGGTACTGAGTCTGAGGCCGGGGGGTTACTCAAAAACACTAAAGAGCTCAGGGATAGGCAGCTATTAAAGCCCTTGAATCCTGAGGACAGCTGTGTCAGCCAACCTGCAACCCAGGCTTGTCAGTATTCATTATGCTGTTCCCACAGCAGAAAACAGCTTAAATGCTCATTAAACCTGGAACTCTTCCAGACATTAAAGTGGTATGCTGACTTCTCTAGCCTTTCAGATATGCCAGCATCATACCACCCTCTGTTTTTTATGATTATATCACCTCCTACACTGAAAAGCCCCATATCTAGGCCACTTCTTTAATTTTTCAAAAATAAATAACATCTGCTATGCTGTTTCTACTTATGGTTAGTCACACATAAATATATGGGGCATATTAGAAGAATTAAGCAATCTTTATGATAGCACTGCTTGATCATTTAAACACAGATGTTCTCCAATGACAGTTCTTCATACTGACTGATCTTATGACACTAGCTCATAATAATTTCCAGCAGCTAAATTGCAAGGGAAGACAGCTAAAATTCATTCTCAATATTCCTTAGCCATATAAGCAATTGCTGTTTTACCCTAGCCACCCAGCGCGATAGTAAACGAAAGGAGATTGCAGTCAGATTCTCCAATCTGCTCCTGCGGCACAGCATCAATGTACTGCGACTTACCCTCAGCAGACTGCCGAGGCAGGCTCCAGTTCTCACTATCATCGCTCCCCCTCCATTTAGAGGTTTCTTTTTCCTGAGTGAATCCCTGCACTCTATAAAGAAAAACAATGTCTTGTGCTTCCTCTTATTCAGGGCTCATTTTCTTAGAATGGCACAACAAAACCCACCAACTGTAACTTGCTTCCTGTTTTATGTTATTTTTTGATGGACATCATTTACAAATTAACAGACAGGCAACTAAAATCAAAAAGCAGACAGAGGAGAAAGGGTCCTAAATTAATATTTGGTTGTTGAATTGGAACAACTTACAAAATGTATAGGACTCACAGGAGCAGCTCTCAGCAACTTAGTCCGAGTTACTAGTTTACAGACGTGGAAGGGTGTTACAAAGCTCAAAGTGAAGCTTATATCAAGAGAGAAATGCATAATGGAGGAGAAATCTCTGCAACAAAATGCAGAGAGAGAAATAAAATTAAAATCCTTATCTACATAGGTCCTTTAAATTGCAGGGACCATCATGCCATCTAAAACAGCCATGAAAACAACCATGAGAAAAACAAACTCCTATCCCTATTTTCTCCTAAAGTAGGCATAAAAATGTGAGGGACTTTCTCTTCTTCGCTCAGTTAAATGTAACTCAAAGATAGAACATCCCCATACCACACTCCATACTCCACCCCACCCTCTTTACGTATTTCAGAAAACAACCATCTGGTAGTCAGCTGAGATAATTATTCCTACTGCCACCTCCTTAGGCATTGCAATAGCTTTACCTGTCCCCTTTAACCTTCCCTGGAACATCTCATATAGCCTCAACCTGTCCTGGAGATTGGCCCTTTCCTTTCCAAGCTTTTGATTTGTGTTACACATGATCTTGAATTAGCACAATTACATTTCAAGTCTGTAAAAGAAAATACAGATATTTGCAAGTGACGATTCCAAGTTCGGACTGGATGAGGTCAACATCCTTATCTTGGGTAAGGATGTTGGACAAAACACAATATGACCACGTAATAAAGCACAGGAATAATATTCAGAGGCTTTTGGTTGGTTTTGTTGTTGTTGGTTTCATTGCACTCACAATCGACCATGAAGTTCAGAAAGTATGCAGGATAATGTCACAAAGCAGTATTTTGAAGTCAAGGAATAATGTTGATCACCGAGCCACAGCACATTCTGGCCACTTTCTCATTCTAGCATGCGCCTGCTGCCAGGCAGGTGGCTGAGCTAGAAACAGCAGATTTTTAAGTCAGGTTAATATATGATACAAAACCTGAAGACCTCCTCACCCCAACCCCTCCACCCCACCCCACCCAAGATTAACCTTGAACTCACAGAAATACCCATACAGAATGACAGAATGATACGGGATTGAAAGGGACCTCTGGAGATCATCTAGTCCAACTCCCTGCCAAAGCAGGTTCACCTAGAGCAGGTTGCACAGGAACGTGTCCAGGTGGCTTTTGAATGCCTCCAGAGATGAAGACTCCACCACCTCTCTGGGCAGCCTGTTCCAGTGTTTTGCCACCCTCAAAGTAAAGAAGTTCTTAATCATGATTAGATGGAACTTCTTATGTTCAAGTTTGTGCCCATTACTTCTTGTCCTGTCAAATACATATGTGCCAACACACATTCAAAGTAATCTTCATAACTTCTTTTAAAAAGAGGTGTCTATTTTGAAAATAAAGGTAGATGAGAACGTCAGCAAACACGATTAGCTAAGGAAGACTAAAGACTCAAAACCGAAAGATGTAGAGTTGCTAACTAAAGTAGATTTCTTCTGTTATAAAACACTGAAAAAAATACAATACATATTAGACGGTCCTTAAAGAAGACTCCATGCATCTTAGAGAAACCATAATACCATCAAAATACGAAATAGCAGCCAACAGAACTGATAGGCAAATGAAACAGAAAAAAATTGCCAGTATTTGCATAACACAAACTACAGCAGCCTGTCGGAAGTTTCCCACTGGTGTTTTTTGTTTTCCTTCCTTACATTAGCCTACTAGTTTCTTTACTTTGGTTTTTTTGTTTGGTTGATTTTTTTAATTTTACTAATTTACTGTTTCTTTTTCTACCAGTTCGTGATTCCCCATCACAAACTGCTACATAAAGGATTGCAAGCTGAGGGGGAGCCACAGGGTTCCATTGCCCTGTGCAAAGTGGAAATGGATCCGTGCCCATCTGCCCTGTGACATGCCGTAAATTTTCCTGTAAAAATCACAGAGGCACAACACAAACCTGATTGAGAGTTAGTGTCATAAAATTTTCCTGAGCCATGGACATTGGGAAGTGTGTGAATTCCAGCAATTGTGTATCAGACAATTCTCTTCCCAGATATCTCCCACTGTTCTCAAGGCTCAGTATTTAATGTTGTATAGTAGCTTTCACATGTCGCTAACCACATTTATGAAAGCATGTTTATTTAGTGCATGAGCTCACTTCCCCGTAAGTGCATTTAGCAGTCACCAGCTGACATACTGCTTTTTTCATTTTATGACCAGCAACACATTTGTCAACACAATCTTAAGATCATTGCTTACCTTCATATACTTTTACAGTAAAAAAATAAGCCTAGAAAATACCATACCCCCTGCAAGCTACGAAATAAACACCGTGCCTCTCCCATGCCACTGCAGTGGAGGGTACTGGCCAGTGGAGCACTTAGAGATCAAAAGTCGCATCAGTGGACAGTGTCTCCCGTCTGCCCAAGAGTTAGAGCAAAGGCAAAAATTAGCCTATTTCAGAGACATGGTTTCTCTTCATACAGCAACAGTTTTGCTAGTGGCAAAATGACTTCTTACAACTATGCTTAGATCATTCACAGACAACCGCTTTCATTTGAGCAATTCACGCAGACAGAGTGGGCAATTTTTAGGAAGAGGAAAATTGTAACCAATTCCTATGATGCTTCGGGGACTATTCCTCAGAAATAATAGGTCACAGGATGTAACTAGAGACACTGATGAGTTTCAGGTATCTCTATAGCGACTACATTTATTAAAAAAAAAATAAAAGTAAAATCTTTTTGCATCATATAAATAGTGGTGTCTGTCTCGGGGAGTTTAGAAGGGATTTTTGCGTTGACTGCTGTACACACATCACTGCTGCTTCTTTGAAACCTGCTCTTGCATCTTCCGCCTGCTAAGAAAAATGGTGTTTGGCTACAGAGGCAAATGAAGTTTTTGCACTGGTCTCTAAGTATTAGTAGTGTTTCTGACAGGCGCAAAGGGAGAGTGTCATTTAAATATAATTTAAAAAACATGATTGCTTTATAATTTAGAAAACATGATTGTTTTCTAAAAAATCTTCACTGGTGAACAGCAGACATCTGCATAAATACAACAGCACTTGAGTGAATCAAACTCTGATTCTCTTCCTTCACTAGCTGACTGAATAATGGACTATTTCTTTTCTCACCTGAAACTTTATTTTTTACAACCAAACCTTTACTTTAATAGTGCTGGGTATTTCCTGATTCACACAGACCTAAATTTGTGCACACTTTCACGGAGGTAACTGGCAGGAAATTGCATTTATGCTAATATAAAGAATATGAATAATATGCAGCTTTCATAGCTCTATAGTGATGTAGACAGGATGTTTCCAGAACTCAACCTTGCTTAAAGACCACCTTGTCAAGCAGCAGCTCTAGAAACTGGAAGTATGGAAGTCATAAAATGTAAGCTGAGCTGCGGGCTGAATTGCCTGGGAAGCTTCACACCAATTCTAAGTAGGAACCAACACACAAACTAAACTGAGCAATACTCATGGCAGATCAATATACTATACCGACCTGCAGATCAAAAACTGCTTTCCCTCCATGTCAGCTCCTAGTATAAACCTTTGATCAGAAACAGAAAAAGAAACTCTAACTGCTGTTAAAGCCATGAGAGAGAAACAAAAGTGATTTCAGTCATGGGAGATTTAGGGCCAGCTGTTCCAACCAGGCTGTATATATGAGCACAGGTGGTTCACAGAAGGAAAGGGCACACTTAAAAAAAAAAAAAAAGCAAGCATATTTTTTAAGAAATGTGGAAGGTACAGCTATGTCTGCTGCAGACTGCTGAGGAGACTTGGCTCTTACACATGGGGTTGCTAAACCCTGAAGCCGAGTTGACTGAAACTAGAGATTGTTGCCAGTGGCAGCAAGTAACTTGATGTCCTCTGATTCATTTTTCTGATTTGGAGCACAAAAGTGTTTCCAAAACTATCCCTAATGAGGGAATTCACAAACACACACCTCCCAACCCCTTTTTTCATTCACATATCAATTTTAAAAGATATATCCACCTCAAAACTTTGCTTTCAGCTATTTAAATTGTCCCCGAGTACCGTGCCATTTCATTGCAACAAAAAAGGATGAATTTGATCCGTAACGGAAGTTTATCTATCTCAAACAGTATTCATTAACAACTACCTTTAATAAGCCTTAGAAATGATGAAAAAAAAAGTCCAACATTTCCAGCATATATAATTACTTCATTCTAACTAAATAAAAATAAATTTTCTTAGAGTTTTGCAATCCACAAATATACAGTAACTTAAGAACAGATTTCAAATAGATATATCCACAGTATTAAACAAGTTTAGGTACAGTTTGCAAAGTATCTGCATTGGCTGAGAGCTCATTGCAGCCTCATAATTCAAATATTTATTCAGTCTCTGGGAGTTTTGAAGTCTGTACAGAATTATTTGCTTCTGTCATAGCAGTGCAGTGATAATAGCTGGCTAAAATAGGTCCACATGAGCCTAGTTTAGAAGGAATTTTTGCTTCTAACAGCCGCTCTTCCCTGTAAAGAGCTGGAATAAAAAGCACAACTAGATTTGTTGTGGTTGACTTGTATTGCTCTACAAGATCTCAGAGATATAGATGCATTTGAATGAACTACTGTGTAATGAAACCAGATGACTTTTCAATTCATTGATCAAAGTGCTTGTAGCTCACATTTTGAGTCAAGCAAAGTAGTGAAACAGTAACTATTGAACAAATAAATTCAATCTGTCAGATTCTCAGGAATCACATAACAACTTAAATTCTTGAAAAAAAAAACCTGTATTTTTACATAAAAAGAAAGTTTAAAGACTTTCTTACCTGCCAATACAATTCTAAACAGTGGCATATTTTTAATATGTTCTCAGAGCTCCAAGAAATATGGAACACAGACAGCATCTTCACACAACAGAACAAGATAAAAACAAACTGGGGATTAATAAACTGCATTCAGCCAAGTATTTTTTACCTTACCAATAAAATGAACAGTCTCAAGAATTCTTGTTTGAAGGAAAACAATTCTTATTTGTTTTCATCTCCCTACTTTTAGGAGGTTGATCATCCCTCAAGAGGTTTTTTTCCTTTGACATGGATTTTTTTCCTGGGTTTTTTGGTTGTTGATCATTTTTGTTGTTTGTTTCTACACACTTTCATACATAATATAGTGCTCCTTAACATAAGAGATTTCTGTTTAGCAAGACAGAATGTTTGTGAGAGGTAATCTATAGTGCTGTCTTAAAGCATCCCAAATACTCTTTTCAGACCTCAGACTGATGTTTCCACAGTTACTTTAATCCAATAATTGCCAGTGTAATTTCTTTTTAGCATCATTCCTTATACTGGAAGCAGTAAAGACCATAAAGCTGAAAAAGGCAAAAATTACCAGCACGAAAAATTAATTGAAAAATTTAAATATTGGAGGATGTAAGCCAATAAACACTGATATTAACCAGGTGTTCTGGGTATTTCTCAGGAGCACGATAGCAGAAGAACGGGAAATAACCAATTAGGCTGCTAAAGGCACTCTATCTATTCCAACAGGTTGGTTTGTGGAGGGAAGCTAGTTCCAGTGCTTATTCCCTTTCACAGCTGGTATACCTATTCCATGCATTCTCTTCAGATTGCTTTCCTGAAGGACTCCAGGCAGAAAAACATTGCAGAGCAACAGAAGTCTATTTCCCAGAAAACATTATGGACAGGAAACCAAATTTATCTTTTCATCATATAACTTGTACACCCATCTAGTTATTTTTAGCCAAAGTCACTAGGAATCTGTGGCTGCCAGACTAGTTATTTTGAAAAATAGTTTTATTTACTAAAATAAATATATTCATAATTCTTTATGAAAAATTTTATAGCTATTTATTGAACCTATAGCATGTACTACCCCAGCAATGAGCTGCATGTTTAGTCACTATCTTAATCAGATTCCTTTACCCACTGTCTCCAGTTTGTTTAGTTTTTGTATACCTTGCAGCTCAAGATCAGGAGTCAATATTAAGTAGAGCAAAGAAAAAAATATTAGGTTTTTTGTAGTTTAGTCAGTCATCAGCTATTAAACCTATGGTAACTATCAGAAAGGCCATATAAGATAAGAGCATCAGTATGTTTTTCCAAGGAACTGAAATAGCTGAAAGACAACAAAACAAATTCATTACGCAAATTTAATTACTGCCTTTGCCTCACCTTGGTGAACTTTCTCTCTCTAAAAAAGCAGGAGGAAAAAAAAAAAATCTGTATTTAAATATTGGTGGTTTCCCAACAAGCATAACATTGACCCTACTTGAGCCATGTGGTTTGTAAGACACAGGTTTGGACCACGCCTAACCCAAAGTTACTCTTATTGCCCCTGGGAACAACATTCTAGTGTGGTGCCCCTGGCAAGGACCTGAATTTCAGTTCCTGCTTCTCCAGGGCACACTTCCACGTACACGGCTCTACCCACTGCTTGTGAATCAGAGCCTTTTTTCCATTTCTCCACCACCTCAAAAACCATTTAACCACATCATAGCCTCTCCTATATTCATCTGAGCTCCGCACGTTTTTGTTATTGACTGAAGCCTCCACTGATTTACCAATTACTAAACAAAAGAGCATGGAGCTACTCCATCCCTTAGCCTGGAGGGAAGGACAGTTGCTCCAAGGAGTTTAGACCCAAATTATACCTGTAGTCAGTTTAGAAGTGATTCAACTTCGTGAGCTTAGAAATCAAGATGGTAGGAAGCAGTAAAACACAGGGGTAAACAGTACAGCTAACTTGCACAATTGTTCCAGCACTCCACTCTCTTTCCTTTCTTGCTACACATACACACATTTGAAGTGAACTGAAAGCATGATGTATTGCAGACTTTTTTCAAAATTGCAATGTGACTGCATATGCACAACAGGTCTACTCACTGGCAAAATATTCAAAGATGGAAGGATCACATTCATCTCTCACACAAGAACTAAAATATATGATGTGATTTATGTAGCTCATCTGAGCTGGTTCAGTTTAAAATATTCATACAAACCCTCCACAGACAGTTAAAAATCTGGAAATGCTTACCGAAATATTTTGCTAGGAACTCCAAGTACTAAAAATATGAAGAAGAGGGAAGAATCATAAAATAGTATATTGTTTACCAGCTATTCCATCACATTTAATTGCAACCAAGATGGTCCTGCAAGATCTGACCGTTGTTTGTATCCTTTATTCTCCCTCAGTGTTTTAGTGTTCCTGAAAGCAATACTTGACCTCCACAATGAAAATCTTAATGGTGCTTCTACAGCGGGATTTTTGTACAGACTTTTCAGTTAATCCTTCCTTTCTGCCACTTAGAAAATGGCAAACAGTATAATGGAAATATTTAGAATCGCAGATCCTACTTCTTGGCAACTTTTTTCAAATACTGAGTTCTTTTGATAATGACCACATGCAACAGAGGTGCACACAGGTAAATATAAGAGGAAAACCAATTTATTAACCTATTTTTGAGTAAATATTGATCACATAATATTTGTTTATGAAACTATTTTTACTTGCAAGAATATTTTACTTCAAATAAGTGCTGAAAAATACCATACAAATTCATACAGTGTGGAGGAAAATCCCACTAAAAAAGTACAATTGCCACCCAGAATAATGGTAAACATTTTTATGAATATGTATTATGCATATCAAACTCTGTGCTGCAGTTTTGCTACTTATTTAGGTCAAAAATTTTGTATTCTAAATTGACTATAATATTGCATATGATGACACTATTAAAATTCCTCATACCACATACAATGTTTTCTATCATAAATTACACATACCTTTGTTTACATAGTCATACGTGAGAAAATACTAGACAGTGCAGTAATATGAGGTAATTTTCTAATTTTTTAAGAACTTTGGGTCAGGTAATCTTTCTGGTCGAGTTTTACTTGTCAACAGCCCATTTGGAAAGAAAAGAATAATGTATGCTCTTCCTTGTTCACTTTTTTTTTTCTTGCTTAATGCCAAGATCTTTCAAGGAATAAACTTCAGGAGAGGAGTGACAACTCATTTTATACCCTATTTCTTGTCTGCTATGTAATTTCATTAATATTTCATCCAAATTTGCCTTTTTTGTATAGCAACAGCCTCCTCCAAAAGATATCTTACAATATTTCCACTGCCAGAAATTTAAGACAGATGATTTATTCCGTATCCCTTTTTTTAAGAAGAAATACCTGATGTCAGCAATTTTTTTTTAAACTGGAGGATGTTTGCCTACTATTCACAAATTCAATTACCCTTCCTTGATATGGAACAGCCTTTTACATTATTTTATTTTGCAGTTTCAAGTTTTCTTCCTGCTGATTTTTGCTTTGCTTGCTTATTTAAGTCTGCCTGCCATCTTTTGATGATGTGTCAGCAGGTCTTATCATGGGGGAAACAAACAGTCAAGAAGTAAAAAGCAGCTTCACTTCACACTTTGAATCAAGTTAAGGTGCAGATTTCTTGTTTCCCTGCCGAGATTAACTCCTCCTAGTAGCAGATGCAACAAAAGTGACTCGTCCCTCCCTTTACATTCCACCTGTAGCTGAGTCTGGACCTTCCCCCACCTTGTTCAGCTAACCCGTGAGAAAACAAGTCATAAAGACAAGACATATTTGCTCCATAGTTTTACAAAATGTGCTGTCCTGGAACCACATGAATGAATGTTTGCATCATTAAATGTACTTACATCCTGTATTTTGGCCTAGCTGGTGCTTGGCACCTACAGCTCTTGCTGGTTTGAGCAAGAGCTGTCAGCACTTCACGTCCTTCCCTGCAGCACAGCTGCATCTCCCTTAGCAGACACTTGCCATGTCTCTACCTGCACTCCCTTTGGGAAGCACAATTTCCAGCACCTACTTTCCCAAGGTCATACTCCTCAGAGCCACATCCTTTCATGCCTCAGTTTTACTTCTGGCCACCTTCCAGCTGCTACCCTGCTCTTCAGCAGTGGCAGTTGCACACGGTTAGTGTTTTGGGGTGTTTTTGCAGATTGGTTTGGCACCACCAGAAACGTCATCATTCCTGCATAGTGTCAGCTGCAAAGAGAGCTAAGGAGAAGCAGCTAGAGTTTGTGAGTAAATATTGAGTGACAGGCAGACACTGATGCGCTCAACTAGGTTTTATTAATCATATCCCAAAATAAGGTTAAGAATGTGAATGTGTCTATGCATAGATAGGCCACAGAGGTCATGAATTCAGCCAATATCTACATTTGAATAGAAGTGTCTGCTCAGAAAACTGCAATAATCATAAGCCACAAATTACTATTAACCTAAGAGTAATCATATGAAACGACCAGTGCGAACACTCATTTTTGATATGTTTTTTTTCATACTGCCTAAAAATAACACAACACTGACTTCTTGTTTACAGCAGGCTTAAGCATTTCAGCCCCGAAGCAATTCACACTGTTTGCAGTTATATTTAAACCTGCTCCCAAAAACCCAAAGTGTACTCTTGCTCTCCATCACCACCTCAGATGTCAAGCTCCCCTATCTCTCCTAGCCGGAGACTTGACTGACAAAAGACTTGCTTCCACTGGAGTACAAATCCTTCTTGTCAACTGCCATTTCTGCTGCACACATTTCACAGCACAAGATGCATTTCTCTCCTGTTTCTCGTTTCCCAGGCTGGTCTCTTTCTATTCTCAGGTCTCACCTGTCTTGGTAACTAAGAGTTAGGAGTACAGGTTAGACAAAGTGTCCTGTGCAAGGGTTCAGCTGACCTGGAAGCACCGACTCACATCAGGTTGTCTCATCAATGATCTGTTGCATGGTGACATCAGCCCCTTCTTCAGAAGAAAGCATTTGGCTTTCAAGAAAACCCATGATGTTAAATATTTATCTGTGGTCCTCTCAGAAACCAGATGCTGCCCATTCTTTGCCATGCCAGTGGAAATAGGGAGTTGCACCTTTAAAAGCTGTTTGAAAAATAGAAAGGGAGGCACAGTCATTCTGTACCTTGATAAGGGAAAACAGAAGTTTCACAGATCTTGTGGTCCACTAAGCATATGTCTCCCTCTACCGATGCTTTGGGAGAGTTTAGCAAAGGGTAAATTTCTTCTTTCCAAACATTGATAAAGGACAAAAATTAAAAAAAAAAAAAAAAAGAATTTATTAAGCAATGGATCAAAAAGAAAAACAATGTGATGGTAAAAGACCATCACAAAAGGAAGGCAAATAGCATCCTGGCTTGTATCAGAAATTGTGTGGCCAGCAGGACTAGGGAAGTGATTGTCCCCTGTACCTAGCACTGGTGAGGCCACACCTTGAATACTGTGTTCAGTTTTGGACCCCTCACTATGAGGAAGACCTTGAGGTGCTGGAGCATGTCCAAAGGGCAGCGAATGTGGGGAAGGGTCTAGAGCACAAGTCTGATGAAGAGCAGCTGAGGGAAATTTTAGATCAGCTTAATTTCTAAGAAATGAAGGAACTGTATGAGCTTTGCAATTCTATAACAAAATGGAAAAAACAGCCTTATGTTAAGGCACGGCAAGGCAAAACTTTTGAAAGAGTCTTCACTCAACCTGTTTCTGCAAAACTTTAGATCTTAGGTGCTTAATTTTTGGTTACTTTCAAATGCAGTTGTGAATCTATGCTTAAATGGGTTTCTCCCATCCAAACAGGTGATTTTGGAAGAAAGCTGCACACAGAAACCACACAGAGGAAGAGAGATATCCAAACCCCAGACAATCAGCTAGTCAGAGGAATTTCTCCATGGAGGTGGTCAACATCTGCTCGTTCCAGTTTTCTTTTTCCAAAGCTTCACTGCTTCTGTTACCCCTTTCCCTTATTTCATTTCTTTTATTTCCAACCTCCCCTCTAATGACATTGGAAAGGTATCTGCCATTCCTCAGCTGCTGATATTTCTGGTATGATGCATCTTTTGCTCATTGTAGGCTCTGCTCTGTCTAGTTTGATTGTAAGCACTCATCCAGACCTGTTATTATTACCATGCAATAATATCATTGAAGCCATGGAGAACAGTAAGATTTATGTGCTGCTACCCAGGTGACTGGGGATACAGAAATTAGCAACTAAATCAGATCCTGTGACTTTTAATAGAAAATTTATAAGAGTGATTACGAGTCATTCCTTCAGGAGAGTCTTACCATTCATGATAGGTCAGTCGCTCAAGCCAACGAGCCAAGTTTTACCTTTTCTGTTTTTTTATGTAATATATTCACAACTGGAACAAGGGCTGCATAGCAATGACTTCAACAGAATACAGTGACTCCAGACACAGAAAAAGTAACTGTTTTAAAGAAAACATTATAGTCCAAAGTATTTCATAAAAGGCCTCTGTAAATGGTTCCCTGAAGGCAGAAATATCATACTTTAAATGTAATAGTTGAAACAGCCAATTAAAAAAAAAAAATCTCAGAGTAGGAAGATAAAGTTATAATGATGGTCTGTGATTGTTCAGGTTATATTAGTCTGACCACTAGCACTCTGGTGAGGGTTATCCTAAATTTCTGAGGGAGTTCATACTGCAGAGCTGAACTTGCCAGCCACGACCGTTTCAGTGTATCACTGTTCAGACTTCTATAACCGTGTTACACATTTCTAGCCAACGCTTACAAATTGTATGCAGTTGTAGGAAGATACTAGGAGATGAAAAGGGATCCTGAAGCACTGAAATGTTTCCAAAGATGTTTCCAAATGTTTTCCAAAGAAACCTCTAATATGAGGTTTCACCTTCTTTTTGATTACTCCTTGTCTAAAGACAAATTAACACAGAAAAATAATGGCATGTATTTAGAGTCAGTTAATATATTCTGAGTTATTGCATTAAATGTGGCTATCACTTAGGGGAACAGTACAATTTAGGTCTAGGTGGACTTAGCAATAAATAGCTTATGGGTGACTAAGTACCTTCTAGCTCATCATATATAGACATAATTCTATTTTTCTGATGGTTGTTAAAGGTGACAAGTAAAATGACTTTTGGCAGTTGCACTCAGTTCCCTGGGGAACAAGAGTCAAATTCAGAATACATGCAATAAAAGAATGTTGTATAAATGTGTTACTGAATTTGACAGGTTGAAACAGTCTCGGTAGGATAGCAAGGACAGACTGAAACAAATCAGGCCCCCTAAAGGTGCCCACAGTGTTTGGATATTATATTATATCCAAGTGGCAGAAGTGATGTAAAATTAACATACTGCTTCCTTATAGCAAAAAATGTTTCACTCATTTGATTTTGGTCATCATGCCTCATCCACTCCCTCCCCCCACTCTAAGCTACAGCTTGTGTAAAGACCTTGTTGCAACATAAATTCATATGTGCAGGATAAAGATGGTGTAACTGTGTTACCTTGTAGTACCGGGCTTTATGCTCTGTACTGAATTTGCAAGGTCTTAGAACTGAGGCTTGACCAGCTTGGTCTATCTAGCCTTTTCTTGACCTGCCTACAACCTTCCTTTATTTTGGTTAGCTCTAACAGCAAATTTTCCTAATTGACCAGGTTCTAGGCCTAATTTGTTTTACCTGTGTTTATCTTCTATAGTACAATCATAGTTTTTATACAGACAGTGTTAACAAGGAGTAATTCCATACAGAATGAGATATTTATAGATAACATAATAATACAGAGAAACTCAGGCCCTGTGCAATAGCAGAGGCTTAGGAACTGGAGAGATAAGATGGAGCAGAGAGGAGTACAGGCATGAGAAAATAAAAGATGGGGCACAGGCTGGCACTGGAAACCGTGCAACAACTCACCAGTGGTCACCAAAAAAAAAAAAAAAATGGACCGGGAACTGGAAAAAAGTGGGCTTGTGTGTAACAAAGTAGTGGTATCCAACACATGTGAAAGGCATGAAATTTAGATGTGAAGTGGAGCTTCAGACCAATGAAGAATCACAACCAATGAAGTAAAAGCAAAGGTGTAAAAGCGTGATAACAAACAAACAAAACTGGCCCAACAGAGACCCTTGGGCAATGGAGAAAAACCATCAACATGAACACAACGTTCTTCCCAGCAAAGGAGTCCATATACTGATAACCAACTGTAACACCCTCACTATCACTAGAATGAAACCACTGACCTCACATTTCAGAAGTGTAGGGGAAGGGAAAGCAGAAGTTTCTGACCCTTGCCCTCATAAGTGTGAATAACAATTTTAACTCTATTTACATTATTCTTAAACTTTCTGCAAAGATGTATTGTTTCTCTTTCTGTAATAATTACATTTGGACCAGTAGTGGTTCTTGGATTAGACTACTAAAATTTGAATTAGGTTAGCAATAAATTCTTGGCTTTTTGTGAGGTGTGTTTTGGTTTTACCCACAAAAAAGATTTTGGGTGTAATAATGGTTGGCAGTTCTAACTACATAGCAGTTCAAAAAAAAAAAAAAAAAAATTTTGAATATGCTAAGGAAAGGTCATCTTCTGCAGAGTAGTTGTATTTCCATATACAATTTAATCATTCACTAATAATTAATAAAAGAAGGGAAGAGATTATTCAAATTTTTTTGCTTACTCTCCAAATACTTCTGTAATGTTGTGGTGTACCAATGGGACTGTATCTCTAATTTTGAGAACACTGTATTCTATTCTCCTTCATGGCATACCATTTTATTGCCAAACAAAAAGTTAGTTAAACCATAAGATTAGAAGGACCCTTGGAGGCCAAAATGCTAGTTTCTAGTATGTCAGAAAACCTGCTCCTATTGCTGCTCCAATTAGCTACATTTTGTCTAAATATGCACCATTCGTACTTATTTGTTCCTGTCCCAATATTTGTTCTGGCCATTCATTACCCAAAAATTATTTTATTATTAAATTACATCGTCCTTTGGTTCCTTTTGTTCTCAGTGCTGTCCAGCTTCTTCTGTTCTTGCTCTCCACATTTTCTTGAGAGTCTGTCAGCACATTGCAAATGTACATTGAGCAGTACATTTTAAAAGTGCACTTTTTGTGCCTCAATCACTTATGAAATCATTAAAAATTATCAGTCCCAAGCTCAAAGGAACACCACTTGAAATCTCTTTTTGTTTCTCCAGTAATTCCCCTGTCAGTATAACTCACTTTCTACTTAATCTGTTCCATACATAACTCCCATGTTTTATCTCAGTCTCCATCTTAATCTACCTACTGCTTTCCCATGTGGCACCATGTCAAATGCTTTATTGAAATCTATACAGATTAGACATTTTCATTTTCTTTTGAGTGGCAAATCATCCCTCAAGTCAAAGAAAAATATTAGGTCAGCTGGCACTATAAAAAAATTTCAAGCTCAGACTTTTATTGTAGCCTGTTTTCCAGTTTCTTCTGTTAATTCAAAAGCACCAGCTTCCTACAGCCAAAGATCTTGCAACCCACTGACCTCAAAGCAAACTGTTTCAAAGGACAAGACTTGTCTTCCTATATTATTACAAACTGTGATCATTTTCTGTTCAGCATGTGTGTTGAGATCTGTAACTGAAGATCTACACGGTTCTCTGCCAAATCTCTAACCTGTTCAGTTCCATATGCAGCTCTTCAACATCAGGGGGCTTTAACCAACACTTAAAAGACAAGAACACATAAGCTAAGCAGCAATTTAATGGGTATTGAGCATTAACAACCTTTACACTGGAGGAGGGTCTGTCTAAGTCTAGTTACCATTTCAGTAGTAGAGCATCCTTCTCACCTCACCTTTTATCAGTGTAACCTACATCAGTACTGTGTACTTTGAAAATTTCAGGTGAAGAAATTTATTATTTTCCCAAGCACTTAGATGACATTCCAAGCACTCAAGAGTTTCTTGCCTAACTGATTTTTTTTCTCAGTTTATATGAAACTGTCTTGTCCATGATCTGGAAAAGCTGAGAGATACTAAATGCCTGTATATACCTATAAAATAAAAGCAGCCCAAACCATTTATCTTCTAAACTGTTAAATGTAATTAACTAGCAATCTCCAAAATGATTCCTGGCCTGGATGCAGTTCAGACATTAGTACAGGATGGGGACCATTATGAAATCTGCAGTTTTCTAGTAGTTGGTAGCCTCCTGTTTCAAAGGCTGGCAAAGTTTGAAAGTAGCAGCACAAACAATTCCACATCAATTAATTGGTCTCAGTGCTCAGAAACATTCCTTGGCATGCTTAACTTACTTGTTTAAGTATACATATGTATAGCCTAGGCATATAGCTACTGAGGAAATCTTACACTACAAGTCAAAAACCAGATGTAAACAGATCCCTTTAACCCTTAACATACACAAAAAATCAGTTTGCAATTCCTTGTGTCCTCTTTCCCTGTCCCAGAAGTGTATAGGGAATGGGAAGACTGCACTAGGAAGAATTATTTTGTGCCATATGAATTTATGAGACCTGACACTTACAAGCTTTGGTGGCCCTGGCTAAATTATTTTCTGAGGCCAGCTCCCACACCACAGGCCCCAGAGCCCACTTCATCTCAGCCCCAGGTGACAATCCCAGAGGAGCACCAGCTCCACCACACACCCCATGGGTCCAGACCCCAACCAGTGGGCTGACTTCCCAGCCTGACCTCGGGCCTACTTCTTCACCACAAACCCAATGACAGTCTCAAACTGTGGTTTGAACTTTTCCATGAGCTCTGCGCCTGCCCCAGTTGCCTCATTCAGGTGGCAAGGGCCAGGGCACCCACTGACCACAATATCACACTCAGCTTCCAACCCCTTAGGGAGCAGCCAGCCCCTGCTGCTCCCTGACAGCGTGCATCATCATGAATCTCTTGATCAAGAACGGATTTGACTTTCTTTGCAATATTTGTTTTGAAGTTCTGTGACACACGTACTAGCCTTATTCACTGCGCAAGGTCGGGGGGGCTACATCAGCCACATTAATCAGCCAAGCTGAAATGCAAATTGTCAGCCTAGGAAAATGTTGCTGCTGAAGCTCATAGTGAGTCTTAATATTTCCACTCATGGCCTTGGCTCAAGAAGTAGATAGGTGCTAAAGAAGCTGGCTAGTGGCACAAAGCTGATAGGAATACAAATGAAAGCAGGAATACACTGGGGAAAAATAAAAAAAACAACCTGGAAAACTGAAATAGTATAAACTGAACGAGATCTAACACTACCAAATGCAAGTACAGGAAGGTAGCAACTTCCTACATGACCTTCCACTATAAGCATAAATAACATCAGTTGAACATCACGAAGGAGAGACCTCAGCTGATTAGTGAAGCTCTGTGAAGTGACTCTGCAGAAGAAAAATGCGAACCAAGGTAGAACAGATTAAATACTACCAGTAAAGATGAAAACTAACTCAAGTTCTGTTGTGGAAAGAGTTTGTTGGGCCTTATTCAATACACTGAGCTCTTCTCACTTCTCCATGACAAAGAACATAATAGGAGACAGAAAAGGGACCACCAGATGAATGCAGAACCCATTTCATTAAGGGACATTACCTTAATTTATCTTACTTAGCCCAGTAAAATGACAGCCGAGGCTGAAACACAGAAAGCACATATAAAGACCAGAGAAGGAGGACAGATTGGGTCCAACACAGGCTGTATATAAATAAAAAGAAGGTTTCCAAAGAGTAAATTTCTAGAAATGTCCTGCATTAGAGTCATGGGAGGAAAACCAACCTGGTCCAGCAAGAAAAATCCTAATTTATGGAAAAGGGCAAGAGTTGTGTAGCTTCTTTCAGGATGCAAAAAGCATAGAGACACCCCACATTTAGAACTGTATAACTTTATAGGGATATACCTGCCCAGGTTAGTGCACTTATCAGCCCCTAGTCAAAGTTCATTGGTTAATAGTGATGAAGTGGAATTAACTTTCCCTCTGAACCGAGGGACACATGCAGGACAACCACTTGACATCATGTGTTGTCTGAACGTGCCTGTTGCCAGAGGAAACCACAGGCTAGGTCTGCATCAACAAGCAGAGCAGTTCAACAGGAGGACATCTGAGGCAAAATAGTGCTGAGGACCTGACAACCACACTGAAAATATCTCAGGACGTTTTTCCTTTGTACTAACCATAGTCTGACTCTGTTGTGACCAGAGTACATCAGATGCATTCCTGGAACACATTTTCCAGTTAAGCTTTGTCTGAAATCAATCCAGTTCACGCTCTAGGAAACTGCTCTGCAATGCAAACCAAAGCTCAGTAAGAGGACACAAGCAGGAGACTTGCTTCAAAAGTTCATTCTCCATCTGAACTAAAAAGTAAGACTGTTGTCATTACAGCACTGACAGCCTTTAGCTACACACAGTTAGAGATGGACAAAACTTTACCTTTCCACAGACCCAGGTATCCTCCCTGAAGTTAATCTACAGCAACAATGATTTCAGCAGATACTCCCAACCCTGGTTTTGCTATGAGAAAAACATTTGGCTCATTCTCCCTCACTGATGGCATGAGAGCACTATTCAGTATAATCAAAACCACAGGTGAAACACATCATCTATTAACAGGCATTTGAGAAGAGGGAAGCAAGTCACTTTTCTATTCTGCCCTATGCTTGTTAAACATAAGCTTAAGAAAGGAAGTTTCAAGGCCATGCTGAATTCATTTGTAAGTGTTTTCTGGTCTGGGCTTTTTTTCCTCCTTTCCTTTAAGCCATCAATAAAACATTAGTTGTGAATGGCTGATTTGTTCCAGTTCCAGCAGGTACACTCCAGGCTCACTGCAAGGCTTTTCATTTTGAAAACGTTTTTGACATAATACTGCTATGTTACCATCTGCCTGAGTGACAAATCCCAGATAAACAGCTTTGTTGGGACACTCTCTGTCCCTTAACACACAATCTATGCTCAACTTCCAGGGGCAGTTTTAAATATCTTCAGACCAAAAACAAACACTACAACTTGCCCTGTATGGAGTATATTGGAAGGTTATAACAGCGTATACAGTATGAGAGGCCCATACAGAGAAAGGCAAGTGCAAAAATACATGTTGTATTTATTATTTATTAAGAATGAGAAAAAAAAACAAACAGCTAGAATACAAGACACACTGTTTTCCCATTTCATGATGGATGTCATAACGAGCTGCAAGGAAGGAACAGAAGAAGAAAGTACTTTCCCTTGGAGGTGGGGTAGGATTCTGAAATCTTTCTGTACTTCATAGCATATGCTGAAAGAGCAAGGGTCTTTTACTGCCATCACCTGGAATAAATGAAACCAGAAAAAGAAACTCCCTCTTCAGGCAATAGAGACAAAACTCATTAAGTTATGTGCTGTTATGTAGATACAATGACAACATAGGCTTAGTTCCTCATGAGAGTAGTCAGAGAAGCAGTGAAATTAGAAAATGGTATCTCTCAAGAGAAACAGATATATCTTCATTCAACATCTGCACAATGAAACCAAGCATGATCTCTGCAAAACACAGATACCATTCAACATCCCAGCAGGGCCAGAGCTTCCACACCTGGTGTGCTCACAGAGAGACCTGCAGAATTAAACCTGCAGTTACCAAGGTGGTAAGAAAACAAAATAAGACTCCAGAAGATTTGGGAGAAACTGTAAGAGTGTAAAGCAGAATCATCAGGTGTATCAGACAGAAAGGCAGTGGGGCTTCCAAATCCCTGTTTGATGATTATGGTAAAATTTAGCTAAATATTATCAACTTCCTTTGTGCTTCACACTGACACCAAAATACATGCAGGTGATGTTTGGAGAGAAAGAGACACAAAACAGCGTCCTAATCCACATATATATGTAAGTTGTCTGTTTTTCATTAGATCCCATACAGAAAAAATGTCTTGCAGCTTGATGCAACAGACATTACTGCAGCTGAAACCAACAAAGGAACTCAAGAGACAGCAATCTCTGAATCTCCCTCATCCTCTGCTGCATAATCATTCAGAAGTAGATTGATCTGGTAAATATTAAAAAAGTCTTACACTGAGAAACTAATAAGAGCTTCCCTACTTAAACAGGCACCTCAAAGCATTCTTTGGGTCAAAAATAAAGATTAATCCAGTAGCTTTGAATCACTTCTCAGAGAATTTTGTATGAACCTTTTTTTAATTCACTGCAGTGATTTAGCTCTAAAAAATACTCAGATGGTATGCGGAGCAGCTCTGTGTTGTCTGCTGTTCACATACCTCATTAAGCAGTTTTAACACTCTCAAAATAATACAGGAAAAAATATCCATAATTCTTTGAATGAAGTCTGGGCTATCTTTTCTTATTCAATATGGTAAAGGGGGAAAAAGAAGTGTCACTAAAAATATTGATGTAATACATTTCTCCATTTCCCAAACTGTACGTTAACAAGGGGGGAAAGATGCACAATAACCAGCACCTTGATGGTTCTTGAATACTTGGCAAAAGCTGACAGCTGCAGCTTTGATTTGGATAAGCAGCAAACAGGTTAGAGACCTGTATTCACCCAAGTTTGCTGGATGCAATGCTAGTTAAACCTAGGCATAAAATTCCTCAGCTGGTATAGAAATTCATGGCTCTTTCATATGAGATATCTATTCTTAATGTTTCATTATGTCCATGTTCAAATCAAGTCAGAAAGAGCAGTAGAATGAAAGCCAGAAATGAGAATCAAATCAAAGTGTATGCATGCTCAATTCAAGTTTTAATTAAATCCTTGTGTCCATCTTTTCAAAATGTTACTTAGATGTAACATCTATCCCAGGTCAAAAGTAATAGGCAACACAGACAGAAAACCCAGTGTATTAAATATATTACATGGGAGAAACAAGAATAGGCACTGTAACAATAGAAGAGCAGCTTTTTTGAGGCTAGACTGCGAAGAGTACATGATCTACAAGAAGAGGTCAGCTTGTGGCAGCACAACTGAAATAGCAGTCTTGTAAGAAAGTGTGCTACACTGCAAACTCACTGCTTGCACACACAAATATTTTCAAATGCACTTTTGAGCACTTCAGTTGACAAACACCATTTAATATTTGTTCCCGTGGCCAACTACGAAATACAGGAATTTGGCCCAAAAAAAGAACCTCTACTGAAGGCAAATATCAAAATAAATTAAGATGTCAACACTAATTATGAAAACATAAGCATAACCACTAACTTGAGTTTTGCATGCATCACCTTAGCTTAAATAAGAAGCAAAGCACATAAGGGAAGGGTTTCAAAATCTGCTAAAGACTTCAGAAGCCCATATCCCACTGGAAGCCATGGATTTAAAGGAGATTATTATGCTATTCATATAGAGTTTGTTTTGTTCAAGGTCCTGTTGGACCAGCAGGATAAAATTTCAACCCCTGCCTTAGAAGCAAAGAATAATGAAGTAATGCAGTTTGGAAGATGCTTTTGGAAGTCATCTAGTCCAAGCCTCTTCTCAGAGAAGGGCCACTTCTGAAGTTAGAGCAGGTTGTTCAGGGCCTCATCCAGCCAAGTTTTGGAAAGCTCCAAGGATTAATATTCTGCACACTCTGCAGGTAATTTCTTTCACCTTTGGTAGGTCATTCAAACAATTTGACTCCCACCTGTGAACTGGGGTAAGGACAAAACCTTACTTCAAGCAGTGAAATGGGAATGGATTCAGAGCCTGGGACACATGCTTACCTTGATTAGATCTACATACCCACATTAGCAATGGCTCTAATTGCCATGCATTTGAATATCTTTTTGCTAATATTTAAGGACTTGGGAATATAATTTTAAAAGATTACGGGTATCAAATACTTCCAAAAGGGAATTCTGATTTAAAGATGTCTTTTGGAATACTTTTGAATAGAAAGAAGAGAAACTAGAATCATCTGCTTTATGAAGCTCTAAAATACATTATTCTTTTAAAAAAAAAAAGATAAAAAAAGCTTCTTAAGAGGAACTGTCCACTACCTTGTTTTTGCACTGCACACTGCAGAAAACCTTTCTCTTTTCCTGCCTTACCCCCATGTTATTTCAGGCCTTTTAGAGCTACTATAAAACAAAATTGTAATAGTACCTTTTAATAAGTCAATTCAGACTTTATAGGTAATTGCTTTTCCCGTAGAGTGACCCCCTCCCTCAATTCAGGCACAGCTGCAGAGAGCCAAGCAACAACAACTTCAGTGTAAAACATTTCCTGAGAAATTTTCTTTGGATGAAGTTAATGGCCCTGAGTCTTGCCTCAGGCCATCAAGCCTCTCAATCAGTCATTAATCCCCAGAAATTGCCCAGGGCCTCAACTGTTACTGCTTAAACACACTAAATTAGGTTTTGAACAAACAGAGCAAATGAAGGTCAATATCAGGAAACAGAATTCAGTGAAAATTAAAGAAAACTCTGAGTATATAATAGGTCTCGAGTCAGTTCAAGGGATACAAGGACTTAATCACAAGGTCTTCTGTGGTTACTGAGGACAAGGCCAGAAGAGCAGGGAGTTTAACTTCAGTGAGCTTTAGGTCAGATGCTTAATGCTCTAAACTCTCACTTCTGGCACAGGGTCAGGTCCTAAAAGGTGCCTGTAATGTCAAAACACTGAAAACAAATTATAGTTGCATGATATTTTTAATTATCCCTGGTAGATGATGCATTTTAAATACATTTATGTCACAGGACTCTACAGATACTGGAAATACTTCTTTTAGACTTTCCAAAGAGACTTTCATTCCCGCAGCCTCGTCACATTAGTCATTACTATTGCTAGTAAGCAGTTACAATCAACTCTCCTAACTAAGAAATGAGAGCTTTACTTGCCAGCTTCCTTTAGGTTAGTTTGTTTTCTTGTGTGGTGTAGTCAGCTGGCTATACCTGGCTCATAGAAGACTTCTCCTGCAAAGATAAATCTTCCACTTCTACAAAACCAATTGAGGTTGCACCAAGACCATCTTCCCCCCTCAGCCCCTGGGGAATTTATACATGAGTGTACACAGCAGCAGCATATGGGCTAACGAGGTTTAACAAACCAGAATCAGCAAAACTGCAGTGCAAGTATCTAACAACAAGAAAGCAAAAGCACAACATTCATAAGCCTAAGACCAATAACATTTTTCTAGTCACAGACTTTATTATATATCTATGTAGCTTTTACAGACAATAACAGAGTAGAAGTGCAGCAATTCAGAAGCTGTAAACATTGATAATAATCTGATGCTGTAGAAGTGCAAAACACATCCTGTAACATCTACAGAAAACGTCAACGTCATCATTTTATGGACCATTAAGTAACCAGTGAAATGTGCAAGTTACTTAGTGCCAAATAATTAGGTAAGCAGGATTTAATAGTGCCTTAAGTTGGTCACTTCGGTCCATTCAGG
Organism: Limosa lapponica baueri; assembly: GCA_002844005.1. Classification (NCBI taxonomy): domain Eukaryota; kingdom Metazoa; phylum Chordata; class Aves; order Charadriiformes; family Scolopacidae; genus Limosa; species Limosa lapponica. Next base: position 62,378 of record KZ507056.1, on the reverse strand, counting down.
GTAACTGACAGGACAAAGAGGACTGATTTTCACACATATTCAGGATTTTCCATATATTTTGGAGATGCTGTACAAATAAACTTTCTCCTTGTTTTTGCATCAGCCCTCCTAGAGCCCCCACATGTTACCACAGTATCATTACATTTACACAAGTAGATCCACTGGCTACCACTACAACTTAAGTAGACATTATGCCAAAAGGTTTGCCATTTTTTCCTAATGAAGACATGTTTTTTGTTAGCAATACCTACCTTTCACAACTTTCCAATGCAGTGTAACAGCACAGGAACTGTGTGGGTATTTGTCATGCTTGATCTATATGGCATAAAACAGCTATTGCTACTTTTTATGAGCATCACAGACCATGCCTGCCATGCAACATGGCAGATAAGCTGTTTTTATCCTCATTTCCACTTTTGTCTCAGCTAAATAATGCAGCAAACACATAGGGATCCCATTCTGCTAATACCCAAAATTTTCACTTCTTACTCAGATATTTAGATCTTGGGGACATCATATACTTTGTTTAAAATCTATTAGTGTCTATTGAGTCTCTTATTAAGCAAATAGTATGCACTGACTAATGCACAGCAACAGAAAACTAATTTAACATATTTTAATCTGGTTTTACTACTGCCTTATTCTGGGCAATATGCTCACTGCCAAAATTGGTAGCAGTTTACAATTTCTTTTTTTTACGGCCTGCAGTAAATAAAGACTTGTAAAAGTAGTCATTATTTACTCTGCTATTACTGCTTGATAATACAGACCAGATCAAGTAATAGAGATCTATATTTCCAGAGAAAACATGCTACCCTGAGCAAAAGTAAGCCGAACAAAGCTGACTAGCTGTTCACCTATACCAAAGGAAAGAGGGACCTGCTGTGAGAGTACCAGGCAGATCTGTACAGCCAAACGAGCCTCCCTCCTTCTGTACTCTCTCGATCAGTGTCAGGAAGTTGTATCCAGAGTCAGGTCCTGTTTTGGGAAATAACCTCCCTCAGCAACAAGAGCTGCTATCCCAGCCCTAGCCCCCAGCCCCAGCTACCCCCCTCCCTGGCAGCATCAGAACTTCTGCCCAGGGAGCTCTTCTTCATGGAAGGCGGGTCCCTTCCTGAGCAGCCACCCAAGAGACACAAGGGCTGCTGCAGGGAGATGCAAGCACCTTTCTATGGCAACGGAGAAGGTTGCTGCAAGTGTAGGTACAGTGCTTTTTCATCACATGGGAGTGGGAAAGGAACAGGCCAGCCTGAGAGCAAGAGAAGGAAACCCTTCTGCAGCCCTTGAAGATCCTCTGATCACTCCCAGTTTACTTTCCTTACCCAGAATCCCCCTTCACCGGCAATCTCCAGCGGTCTACCATGACCCACTGGCCAGTTCTCACATCACTTCTGAGCTTCACTGATTCCCTCGTGTCCTCCCTGCAGACCCTCAGAACTCCTACAAGTCTCCTCATAGACCTCCATGCCAGCCTCCCAAAGCTTCCTCTGATCCCCAGACCCACATTTATCTTTGTCTGACCCCTGCCAGACCTAACTTCCCCAAAACCACCCAAGACATCTAAAGAAATATTGCACATGCAGAGAACTGGATGCACAAACTATCTAAATACACATATATTTCTTTTAATTCTTTTTTTTCTTTAAGTGAGCCATAATGGTCAAATTTGAAAAAATAGCATAAAAAAAAAGTATGGAAAAAGTCCGTAAAGAGTTTGCAAAGACCAAACCTGCTATATTCTTGACCTACTTTTACGCTCTTTTCCAAGCACCTACTATTGGCCATTCTTAGAGCCAGGAAACTGTCTTAGGTACACAATTAGTCTGACATGCTTTTACAGTTATGGTCAAAAACATGCAGTTGTTTATGAAAATCTTTAAAGCCGCTCATCTTTCATAAACATTATTTTTTCTCTGCTCTTCTTTTGTTTGACTTTGTAAGAATTACTAATCCTGTACATTTGACTTCCAAAGTAGTTGTCATGGAAACTCAGGTGATCTTGCAAACTGTAAACATCATTTCCCTCTAAGAGCATATAAGGAGAGAAACAAGAGGTCTTGTTTGAAGGTGAAACAACAAATTCTGTTTTGAGCTAGACAGTCACATTTCACTCAATGGTAGACAGTAAGAGTCACAAGCCAGAAGAAGCCATCATATTTCTACTGTAAAATTTATCTAAATTTATCTGGCTGACTGCACCCTCCCTCCCTTCCTGAATATTTTATAGTAATCTTAAAATCAGTTTGAGTTGCGTCAGTAATTATTCAAAGACACTAATTTCTGCTTATTTCATAAGTGATGTGGTAAATAAAAATGGACCTAAACTCACCTGCCACATATTCCAAAACTGCAGTGAGAAATGAAGAATTTCAGTATTAATCAAGTTAGAGGTAGGCAAGTGACAAAACAAACAACAAAAATATTTATAATTCCAATGCAGACAGTTTCTGGCACATACCTTCCCTTAAAACAATGTTGTCCTCTGTAATGTGCTTGAGTAAAATAGACTGAAGTACTTAGAACAGTTTTCACTCACTTCCTACGTGGCACCCCCTTCTTCAATGTTTGTGTAGAGCTGGATTTTATGAAGTTATAACATGACTACTTTGCTTTCTAGTCTCAATCATGGCACTTAGAATACTAACTTTTTTTAAAAAAAAAAAAAACTACTCTCCTGCTTGCTCTCTGGAAGTTTCAAGGAGAAAAAAAGTGTCCTTAACTCATGTTGCCCTTGCCAAGAGAAAGTCAGGGCCTCTCAGCATCACCTCTTCAGAGGTAGGTTGTCTTCTCCACATTCATGCGAACACCAAACAGTGAGGACACAGAACAGATGCAGCTGCACAGCTGATCTGTACTGGGGAATTACACTATTTCCGTATTGAACCCTGGATAAATTTGATGCTAAGCAACATTTCAGAGGAACAAGACAAGGAATAAGAAAAATGGTAAAGACTTATGTATACGTTTAAATCATGATCAGAACTAAATACTGAAGATTTTAAATATTAAGAATTTCTAGCAGGAACCCTGAACTTCCAAGAGTGCCCAACACCAAAGAAAGAAGTGTCCAGTCCAATGTACAGGGCAGATAGTGTGTAATATAAAAATGATAAATTCAAATAAACTTTTTATTCAGGTATTGTAGATGTATATGCTATATATGTAAACCAGAACTGAAAGAATTCAATGAAATTGATTGCCAAAATTAATCCCCGAAGAAGTCATACATATAGTTCTGTAAGTGCTTACTTGAAGCAAATGGCTTCAAGCTGTGTCTTTTGTTTAGGTCCAGATAAAAAGAGCAGCTATTGATTTAATAAAATCGTGACAGAGGCTCACAATTCTATTGATTACGTTATCTTGCAAAGCTTTCTACTGGTTTGAAAGCTCTCATTATTTTATAGTTCTTCCACCCCACATGCAGAAAATTCCTCGAACTGACAACTTCCAAATTAAAACACTGCAAGGGCAGCCACTGTACCTATTTGCCTATTGGGATTCGTACCCCATTACTCAATACAGTTTTACATACAGCTTGTGAATTGCTAAAGTATCCCCCTATACCTACTTGCTTCTGTATTTATTGACTTCTCTTTCTTCAAACTCTTGATTAGCTGGAGGCATCAGAAGATTGTGTCACCTCTTCATTGCTGCTCAGAAGAGAGGCTAATCAGAAATCTACCTACTATATCTATAGCAGCTCCACCTAATGTTTTAGCTACTTAAGATTATTTATCGTTAGATTCTCAGCTTAATGGCATCTCATCATACTTGAAAGATATTTCTATCTTAAAAAACTTCAGCTCAAACTTCATACTTGTGACAGAAAAAAAAAGCTTTTGCTTTCAAAATTACTATTTGCTTCCGTATTTTAAGCTTCAAAACCTCCTAGCTACAGACTCAAAACTGCAGTTATTTGCAGTTTTAAGTTTTTTGGTTGGTTGTGTTTTGGTTTTGGTTTTTTTAAACAAGTAATTAATCACTAATAGCCAAATTTCAAAAAGAATGGTTCATCTCCATCTTTTATGGATGGCACTGCCAAGATTTGAAGACAGATGCTAGAAGCTGAGCAACTTTGAAAATCAGGACAACTAATTAGGTGTGAAAATGAGATTTGGGAACTACATTTCATGCACTTCAATTTTTCAAATCTTGGAAACAAAATTCACTAGTATATTACCAAATTAACTTCACATCAAGGTTCTGCTGTCATGATAACATGATTTGTCTAAGATTTCCAGAATTATTTTCTTGGGAACCATAAATGAGAACAGTGAATAAAAGAGCTCGGGATTTTAAATTTTCAATTAAAACCTTATGTTGAACTGCTCTAACTTCAAAATTTTAGGACATTAATAGCTTGTCAGGCAAGGTTTCAAGTGACATATAGCTATATGAAAAGTGAGCATATACGCAGTGGATACTGAAACGTATTGCTATTTCTTCACCTACACACACCATTTGAAATGCTCGTGAATGTAAGACAGCATTTTGGCCCCTTGATTTTTTTCTCCTTAGCCTAACCAGACAGTGCAGAAGCATAAGAAAAACATAGCAATGAGAGGAGGCTAGTCAGCACAGGGAGTTTGGCTCTGCTTGCATGCTGCATGATGATCTGATTCTGGAATTTTTCCCCCAAAATTTCATGGAAGCTCTACCTCACCACAAAGAAAATATCATTTGCTCTGCTGGATTTTTCACTTCCTTCCCTTCCAATTATACCTATACAACTAAAGAAATAATAGTTGAAAATACCCCAAATTTGGAAAGAAAAAAAATACATTATTTGCCAGCCCCCTAAGAGCAATTTTCTCCCTTTCTTTCCCTTCCCTTCTTTTCAGTACTGGAAATACTGGAAGTACAGCCTCTAGCTGTAGCCAAGGGCTCAGTCATGGGAGTTTAACTACAAGCCTCTACTGTCATTTACCCTAAAGACAAATAATAAAATATTTGGTTCAGTTGCCTACACTTTCCCCTTTTCCTATACTAAAAAGAGTGGGATGTTAACAGAATAGTGAAGTAGTTTTATCCTACTTTCCAATACACAGTGTTCATAATTACATACCTGTGGGAGGACTGAAACAATACTTGTCACACGTTGTACTTCATCCTTTAAGGATTCAGCAGCTTCCATTTACTCTTTTTGAATGCACAAGCATTGCCAGAAAACTCTCAATGCACTACTGCACATTAACTAGCAAAATCTAATAAACAGGCTGACAGATCATTTTGGATAATGTTCTTCTAAAGCACTGCCCAGATCATCAAAAAGTGCAAAAGATTATAAAAGCAGTTTAAATTCATATACAGTATATATCACTTTAAAAATTTATGCAGATTTTCACAGCATTATTAACAGAGATTAACAGCATTAACAGCAAGTCCAAACTCTGCATTCTTAGCAGTCTGCTGAACTGCACACAGTACAGCATGTGTTTCTACACAGCTGCACAGCCACGTTGGTTTGGAAGCCGCCACTCTGCAAGTACACGCTATTCAGGTGTTTATTTTTCCAAACAGTTCTGCTCTAAAGGCAGTAAAGTTTTATCCTTCCTGCAGCTAAACAAATTTAAGCTAATCCATATTCATCAGAACTGGGCTGGCACAAGTTTAAAATCACTCTTTTGGAAAAAAAAAAAAAAAGCTGGGGGAGGAATAAAACTGTAGGATAGCTATGTTAAACATGTTACTTTCCTAACCTAAAATCCTAAAAGGAAATTATTTACCAGGAAAACTCTGTGTGCAGTATTTCCAGCAGACATCAGTTAAGTCGAAGTCCCCCATGAGAACAAGTGATGGTGACACTTCTCCCAGCTGCTTATAGAATATTTCATCTGCCTCTTAATGCTCACGGAGTATTCTTTAACAGACTCCCACCATTATATCTGCCTTGTTGGCCTTCCCCCTGGTTCTTACCCATAAACACTCGACCCTTTGGTCACCATCATCAAGCTGTAGACAATCAAAACACTCCCTAAGTCTCTCCCTAGACCCTACAGGGCTACCCAACAGCCTCTCCTTCCTGGCCTATCCCACCTGAAGAGTTATAGCCATCCATTTAAACACCCCAGTTGTGATGGCAAGTATATCATAGCTTTCCTGCTGCACAATGGCTCCCAGCTCTTCCTGTTTGTTGCCCATGCTGCATGCATTGGTGTAGATGCACTTCACCTGGGCTATTGATCCTTTCACCTTTTTTGGTGGAGAAGCCCCAGTTCCTATGTGACAATTTTCAGCTGCTTCTGTGGTTTCTAATACATCGATAACCCTTGCGTCTTTGCTGCTGCATGGATCTACATCCCCTCCCTCCACTGAGATGGCAGACCAAAGGACCTTGATAGCACATTGTCCCTCAAACATTGGCATGCCACCCCCAACCTTATCTCTAGTGAGCCTGGCAAATCTGCTTTAAAGCTCTTTCAATGAGCTCTGCTAACTCCTGTGCAAAGGTTCTTTTTCCCCATCTGTTGCCAGCAGGCCTGGTGTCATAAAAACAAAACAATGATCAGAAAAGCCAAATTCTACCAGTGTCACAAGGCTCAGAGTCAGGTATTGATCTGCCAGCTCTTCCTCTGTCTTGCTTCATCATTCCCTGCAACTGGAAGGGTAGAGGAGAACAATACTTGTGCTCCTGATCCCTTAACCACTCATCCCAAGGCCCTGAAGTTTCTCTTGATTGCCCTCAGATGTCTTGTTGCAACTTCATCACTGCCTACCTGAAAAATCAATAATGGATAATAACCTGAGGGCTGTACCAGGGTAGGAAGCTTTCTCTTCACATCTTTAATCTGGGCTCCAGGGAGGGAGCAGACTTCCCTAAGAAGTGGGTCCAGTCTGCATATTGGGCTTTCTGTTCCCTTCAGAAGGGAGTCTCCTATGACAATAATGGTCTTTTTTTCTTTATGGAAGCAGCTTTGAAGCAGGGCATAGGCCAAATTTACCTTGGCAATAGCTCCAAGCTAGCTGAACCATCATCATCATCATCGTTCGATTCCATGTGCAGAGCCTCATACCTATTACGCAAGGGGACCTGGGAAGGTGGCTGAGGCAGGCACCTAAATAACGATGTTACTTATTCAAAGCCCTCACACAGCTCAAAATTTCATTCTTAGACCTCATATGTTAGAGAAACAGCCAGAGCCAAAATGAGGATTATCTTGGTTTTTTTTTTTAAAATCTAACAATACTTATACCAGCTGAATGCTGTTTCTGAATGCTAATGTTTGTGCTTGGTAGTACTGCAGCAGATTCATTCAGGCAGTAACATTCCCATGTCCATACTTGTTACTATTGCTTCCAACCTTAGCCATTGGCACGGGAGTGCAGAGGGCTCACAGTCTTCTCTCAACTTGCTTCATCATCGACTGGAACAACTAATCCCACTGTATGGTGAAAAGCAGGAGTATTCTTGAAGGATGTGAAGGCACTTCTTTATATCCTGCCTGGCTTTTGTACGTTGCCAAGGGAAGTTAATGCATGACTTTTACATACGTTAGGGCCAGAGAAACACGAAAACATCTGTAATCAAAGTTTTGGGTATTTAAGGTTCAAAGATAAACAGCTATCATGAGTGCAAACAGAAGGCTGGATTCAAATTACAGCCTCTCTGTGAAATCTTCAGTCAATCAGTGATGAGTAAAATGTCAGAGCACAGTACTGAATCAAAAATATGGACTATAGTATTCAAGGCAAATGGCTGCAACGTTTACAGGAGTCATCTGTGCAACATGTTGAAGCAGTATGCAATAGAAAAGAGCAAAAAGCAAAACGGAGAAAAAAGATGTGCTACTGAGGTTACTGATTACATTAATTTGAGATTTTGCACAACACCAACAAAAGGCAAAGACAGTCTTACTGCGTAGATCTCTTTTTGATAAACAAAAGGATTTGTGTATTTTTAAAAAAATAAATCCCTAAAAGAGAGTAAGTGCAAAGGAATAACTATAAAATATTGATTAACTAGATCTGACAAATGGATTTCCCAGCATCATGCAGTAATGGCTCCTCTCTGTGGAGAGAGATTCATTTGAGTACCTCAATACTGCAGGAAAACATAAGCTGTTTTTGTAAATGCAATGAGCTTGGAAAGAACGAGAAGGAAGTGTAGTTCAAGTTGCACAAGTTTCTACTCCATGAAAAATCTGTATGCTTGTATACATCCTCAGGCTTCTAATAAGATTCTACACACCATGAAAACCATGTTTGGATTTACATAAATTCTATAGTCTGGAGGTTACATTGCCTTTGAATGTGCGTGGAAATTAATCATGATCTTTCAATATGGAGATCAGACCGATCATAAACAGAGTTTTCATTTGCCTCTCAACAGTAAAAGAAACAGGACTCATATCTTCCTTGCCATGGAGATATTGGAAATTGAGCTCGTACTGTTTATTTTCAGCCTAATGTAGTCTTTCCTACTTCCTGCTTTGTAAATTATTTATACTCACAGGACAATACATTGCATACAAGATAAAGCCATATATGCATATCAGTTCTTAATGTTTTTCATGAACAGCATCTAAGTAACTTTATAAAAGTTATCATTATACTCTCTTACAGAGGGAAGACAGAAGCACAGACAGGTAAGTTAACTTTCCTGCGAGGCGTTAGCCCCTTCATTGCATATCTAAGAACGTAAACCAGGCATCTGAAAGTCCATTTTGGGGTTTTAGCAATTCTTTCTCACGACTCTGAAAATGATGACCAAAATACAGAAATCATAACCTTAAATTATCACAGAAAAGAGCCAAGTTCTCAACACTGGGAGGGGTTTAAGATGATTCTTAGTTTTTATGGCCAACTTCGGAAAGTTAGGGTTATGCTACTGGCTATGTCTCTAAGCTTTCCTCTTTAGGCATAGTGGACATAAATAATATTATTTTTTTCAGATGAAAGTGCATATGTTATTGCCAACCTTACTCCAGTTACTAGGGCAACAAGGAGAACACACACACACACGCAAAATGCACAAGCCAGATAAAATCAGCTAGTGTTCATGCATGAGTTGTGACTGTCAGCATTGGCAAAGATTCGAAAAAACAGACAACTGGCACTAGGCTACTAAAGGGGCAGCATTGATTTTACTCTTCCTTTTGCTGCACACACCACGTTTCCCTTATGTCCTTTGACTTCACTCCCAAGCAGAAAATTGTTCTACCTTAAGTATGGAAGTTATTATCATTCCTTCCTTCAGACTCAGGCATCCAAATAAATGAAATTTCAACAGTGCTTAGCACCAAGCAGCTTCTAGACTCTAACGTTAGTGGAACCGCTCAGGATTAAAAGTGGTAAGAACAGGCTTAACTGTCTGGAATAATGCAGGCAAAATATCATGTCACTTTTATGTGAAGTAATTTGACAGTGAAGCAATAATATTGAGCCTTACATTGTACCTAATCAAGTCTAAGTTATAGCGTCATATCAAACCTTTATTAAACTCATCGTTGGAAAACAATTCTCACAGAAGTTGATTCACTCTATCAATATCACTTTAGTCACAGCAGTTGCAGCTCTGCTGTAAACAACTTGCTAATTGTATTTCTCAGGCTTTATGGTGGGAGAAGTGCTAACGGATTTAAGCATGTCATTACAACAGAAAAGTTCCTCATGAGAAACAAAAGCTCACAAACAAGCTGTGCTCTCCAGATAAATTGTAGCTGCCCCACGTATACACCCACAGCCACTTTGCTTCTTTCTGAGAGCTTGCATGGGAGATGAGCAGCATCCATTATCAGAACAAGCATGCAGTAAGGAAATGTTCCATCCTCTGCAATACCAAGTGCTTGCATAATGGAAACAGCCCTGCAATTTGACAGCTTAGCATACAGGAAATCATACATTCATTATGTCTATTACCACTGATTCATTGTATATGCTGGTTTTGGTATAACTTACAACATATGACAAGTCTTATAATATTTAAACTAGGCATCAATGTAGAAAGTTACAGCTACATCTTCCAAACACATCTGGGCTTAACAAATTGCCTAAATTCACAATATTTCATATTTTATTTATATATGTTTCATTAAAAAAGTAATGTGCTGTCTATGGGAGCATAGTGAGCATTTCATTATATAAATAAAGTAACCCTTAAATGTTTTTCATAAAACATATCAAATCCTTGAAGTGCTTGCAGTAAATTCTGTATATACAATTATCTGATTTATTTTGAATCTGTTAGTGGATAAATTACATGTATCTATGATTTATCTGCCATGAAGCAAATAAAGTTAGTAATAAAAGTATTGTGTTAGTCAGAGTAGAGAGTTCATCCTTATATAGCTGTATTTCCAGAGAACCATATTAATTTTAAACTGGAATACCATTGTACCAAGAATGCTATGAAACATTGCTGCCACCTACACAAATTAGTAGTGAAGAAATGTGTTTACTATTTCCTTCTCATTTTGCAATAATATTTTAGGCAGCAGCTTTAGGAACCTTGCTGCTGGGATAATTATGTGGTTTATGGCACCTTCCTGGTTTTTTTTTTCCTTACTGTGTATATTTTCTAGAAGGAAAACCTTTTTCCTCTGTTATGGCTCTCTAGCAAAAGTGTATTTTGTTGAAATTAATAAAACAAGGCAGTTTTGAACACTAGGCAAAACATCCAGGAGAATGTCTTAAGTAGTATTCAGAACTATTCTGCTTAAGTGTAAGAAAACAACTCCTAGGAGGACTCATTTCCACACATTTGTATTTCCACTACCTCACCACATATTTCCTGAATATATCATAGATCCACTATATTCTGTAAGTTTACATGTGCCTCAGGCATAAATTAATTCTCTCTACAAAACATCCTAATTCTCCTGCCCAACCATTCTTTGAACAGTCTATCATTCATTAAAAAAAGTCAAAATAAAGAAATAGTTCATATAGTGCTGGACTATAGCCAGTTTTTCTAGGTCAGCAGAAACCTGTCTTAGTTGATACAAATATTTCCTTCCTATGGTGAACATATTTAAAGCTTAGGTTTTTTCTTATAAATGCTAATTAATTTAGCCTTCTGAGGTATCAAAGAGAAATTACTAGAGGGAAATTGCTAAGAGAAGAACTCCTAGGGCAAAGTTAAAAGAGAGCATTTTCATACATTTTAAGGGTGAAAGAAGCATACACAATGCCTTTTTTATATGGATCCTTGCAAGGGCTCCTTATGCCTGGAAGTACTGCTCAGTTTAGTAAACTTCTCTTTAAATTCCTATGCAAGCTCTTTCACCTGCTTTTCACAATATAGTTCATTTCAGTTTCCATGGCAATCATATTTTTGAGAACTTTCCATGTATTCTACTGTTTACTTCAGCATACAAGAAGTGTAATTCAGAGAGATGCCGCCATAAGACTTCAGAGTAGACATGTGCACACCTACTCAAATGGAAAATAGACAATTGAACCACAGCTAGACAAGAAAAAAGCAAGGAAGCTGGGCACATCACACAACAGAGCATGGCACAGAGATCCCCAATGTAGCACATACCCACAGTGGGTATGTGTAATGCAATACAGAGCTGGTGGTGCTGTGTTCAGCCTGAGTTAATAAGCCCTCCCACTCAGAAGCAAATCAAAGCTAGTCTAGTTTACACCGACTAGACTATGTGGTATTTATGCCTGATCATTAGTCTCACTCCCCTAAGATAGCTTTAATGGGATATACTTCAGAAAACCCATCACCGTACAAGATTGTTTTCACTAGCCCAGCATTTCTGAGAGTTTTCCTGTAAATGGGAATCTGCGCTAACCATAGGAGGGTGGTTTTACTAAAAAGACGGAAAGCCTTGACACTTGCTACCAGCTCTGCTACTGGCTTCCTAGGTGACATCACACAAATCACTTAATCACTATTTCCTTCATTTGGAAAATAAGTAAATAATATTAACTTTCTGGGGGCAGCATACAATACATCAAAATGTTAAACATGATCATTGAGTATAAGGTGCTACAGCCATGCTGTAGCTAACAGCTACTTCTCTGAAGAAAGACATTGATAGGAAAAGGGAATTATGAAGTTAATCACACAGTCCTTTCTCAAGCAAATGATCCTTTAAGCTTCATATTCAACAAAGCCCAAAGTTGATAAAAACTTTCCCAAATTTCAGGATAATTTACTAAGCAGTGGTAAAATATGCAGAATACATCTCAGCATGAGATACAACCTGTAAATAACTATGGTTGTGAAAAGACCTTGCCTTTAATTTGCTCATTTGAATGTCTATCCTTTTCACTCATTAATCTTTTGCTCAGTTTTACTGTAATCTTGGGAAATACAATCGTTGAGAGATACACAAGGGAAACAGGATTAGACATAAAGTATCAAAAAAAAACCCCAAATAAAGGACTAATAAATTAGACAAAGCAGAATGGTTTTATTATATGTTCAACCTTTGAGGCAATATAAGTGCAAGGCATTTGTTTGACAAATATGTATTGTATTTAAAGTAATAAAAACAATTACAATGACATTTCCCTCCATCTGCATTGCACAGCTTACTGTGCTATCCATGACTAAACATTTTAAACTAACTTCTGTAAATAAAACATCTTCTGTGAACAAGGATAAAAATCAGTTCACTTTATAAGTGAAATAATTCTTAATACCAATTACCAGTTGCCATGGTAATAACAGAGACTCAAGAAATATGTATTTTGCTTGTTTGGCACAGACAATCTGCTTCCCAGAAAGGCACACATAGAGAAAGTTAAATGTCTGTAGGAAGACAATACCAAGGTCAGATACACATCCTACTGGCATTTACACATTGCCATTAAACTTACATGGTAACACTATTAGTTATGCTTGGCTGCCTCCTTTTCCTTTCTTTTTTTTAAGCAAATGATCAGGAAGTTTTATAACAAAAAATTCCTTTGATGGTAGTCAGAAAAAAGTATTTTTAAATAATGTGATTTTTTCTTGCAGTATTAGGTTAGTCACTGTCTTTGTTAACATTTTTTTTTTCATTGCATTCATTCCAATTTCATATTTAAACTGTGAAACTTTAAAAAATGCATCCATGGTGATCCAAATACAACCATTCCAAAAGTATCAGAATTTCTGTTGAAATAGTTTTATACAGTTTTAATAGGTTTTTAATGAAATGTTTTTCTTGGCTGGAAACATACAGTTATTTTTCATTTAGCTACCAAACTTTGAGAATGTAAATGTTGAGTCCTTCATTAACACAGGTGTTAAAAATACCACATGCATACAGATATTTTCTTTAATACTTTCCCAAAGTTCAGGAAAACAGTTATAGGAGTTTTGGAAACACATATAAACTTGTCAGCAGAAGTGAGGTCTAAAGAGTGAATTCCTAAATGCAAACTTGTAGAAACTGCTTTCATACTCTTAAAACATACAAGCCAGCCACAAACACTAGCACTGTACCATAAACCAAGAATAACATCATAGGAGAATGCAGCCTAAAATTAGGAAAACTTATCTATGTAATAAAACTTATTTATGTAATACATCTAAATAATATACACAAATATTCTTCCATAGAAAAAACCCAAGACTTCTTGTCTTGGTTTATATTAATAATAATATATATATAATACATATTATATTCTTCCATAGGAAAAAACCAAGACGATGCTCCAAGCAGTTCCCCAGACCAAGTGATGAGAAACCTAGGAAACCAGGGGCACATATCTGCTATAGTTTCAAACATAACTTCAACATGCTAAATATGAAAAAGCTACAAAAAGTCTGTAAATGAATGTAATTACAGTGGCAGAAAGAGCCTATAGTGTAAGATAAAAATAACAAAAGAAATTTCTATATCCATCCCAAAAAACCTCCTCTATCTGGAAAACAGTTAAAATCGAAAATACGGTGCCAACTGTATATATTCACATTCACCCTCCCTTGCGTAACAGTAGATTAAATGAAGCTTGAACATTTGAGAGGAGCAGGTAGAAAGAAAATATTTGAAGGATCAAATGTGGAGTGGTTTTGTGAGTCAATAGAGCTAGAGGGGGATCTCCTCCACCAGAACTGCAATCTACTACAATCTACTGCAATCTACTACAATCTACCGTGAATGTACTACACGCAGATTGACAGAACCTGCCAATCCTTTCATCGCCCTCAAAAAGTCTTTAATCGCTCCTCATAGAAATTAGTGTGTTTGTGTGTGAAATTTCTTTATTCTTCTTCATTAATTTTATTACTTTCTCTTAAATCAGGGACTTGTGCTTTTGATGTGCTGAAAGATTGTTCTTTTTTTAGACGAACTACGCTTGCTCCAAGAGAAGTCACATAGATCCTCTCTAAACTTACAGGTTATAAACATCTGGAGTCTCTTTTCATTTCCTTAACTTTCCTTCAGTTCCTTTCCCTTCCCAGCTTCACATGGTTAGTCCTGTGATACCACACAAAATCTTCTGTAGATGAGAATGTCTGTTTAAAATAAAAAACATTGAACTTTCCCAAGTCTAATTTGTGAATTACTCAATAAACTTCAGACACTCAATCTACAAAAAAGCTTAGCTGCCTGGTTACCACTTTAGGCAGCTAAACCCGTGTGACATTAACGACGTGGGGATTTATGGTTTGTGCTGTAGAAAAGGCTGGCAATTTTTTGTGGGTAACAGTAGGCGCTCGGAGAAATTAAAGGAAGGCGTTCTGCCTCTCCTCTAGCTTTAAATAAACAACTGACACTTAAATATGAAGGCACCTCCGACAGTGGTGAAGTTGAATTTGGAGGTTTAGAGCTTTGCAACAAATGTGTTAGTGTTTCATTTTGGGTGGCCAGTACGCAAATATTTTAACAAATAATCTATTAGCTGTTGCCAAAATAGAACCCTGGGCAACAACAACTTCACTACAATTACTGTACTGCTTATCGGTACTTTACAGAATAGGACTCTGAGTTAGGGCAGTTCCAGAAAGGCAAACACATCACTGCAAGCCTAACATAATTCTCCGGTATCCAAATCAGTGACTCTCAGAACTGAGAAGTGCTCCACAGGCCCAAAATTTTTTTCACCACCAGAAACTGCAATTCTAAATTATATTGACACAATGGTGAAAACAGAATTTTACACTCATTAAGTAATAATGCTTCTGCTGTTTCTAGAAAGCCCTGTCCACTACACCTTTCGTTACCCACTGTCTCATTCAAACCCTGTTCTCTTTTTAAAAGCCTCCACCACTTCATGTGGTCAGCCTCCTGTCACTGGCTGTACCCCAAATGGCAGCTGGCGGTCACCCTTCCAAGGCGCAGATTACCGGCTCCACAGTCCTCACAGTACTGGGTATTGCCTCCTGTGCACACATATTGTGCTCTGAGCTCTTCTCAGAAAGCGGGCAGAACTTGGCCCTGTCAACCCTAAGGGGAATTTACAGGTAGATAAGAGCCCAAATTTCCTTTGTGAGAACTTGGGAGTTGCGAAAGTTAAATTTGACTCATAGATCCTATGGTGATTCATTGTGTTAAGGTATTTACCTCTAAATACTTCATTTAATCATGGTGACTACGTTTCCACACATGATTTTAAGCTCCTACAGTGAGTGTAATTCCCACTGACACATTTTTCAAACGCCCAAGACTGTTACTATTACACTAGAGCTAGAGATTACCTTTTCACCACTTCTTCTTGACCTCTGTCATGTGTTGACACATGCTGTACTCTGATGAGGGCTGGCAATTCAACCAGCTCTGGTTATACACAGATTTTCTTTCCACCACATAAACTGCAAACTCGGCAGCACAGAGTAAAATGGCCCATGCTTTTAGCCCATTGCTGCTTCCCACTGCAGTAATACCGGACAAAAACAGCAGTACAAATGTGTTTGCTCGTGTCCACATTTCAATTACCTGAAGATACTCCAGAGCAATACCTGAAGGTTATTATTCCAATAATGTGAATTTTGGTTTAAATTTATGTGTAACTGATATGCTAGAACCTAACTTTCAGGGAAAACAAATAGAATAATTTCATATTAAATGGTTTTTACTTCGCACTTTAACTAAACTATTCATTTTTAGAAGTCTATGGATCTCTAATTAGAAATTAATTATGTCTCATTATTTTTACTCAGGATTTCTATTAGAACAACACGGAAATGATCAGTTGCAATGTCTAAGCCTAAGCACATCAATGAGCAGGACAGGGGAAGTTTGAGGAAGAATCTTTAGCACAGTGGAGAAATTCCATTGTCTGGAAGGGTCTGAAGAGGAAGTGACCCCTCCTCACTCCTACAGAAAAGAATTAAGTCTCTCCACAAAGGAAGAACAGGTAGCAAAGTGAGAGAGGAGAAAATTAAGAATGAACAGGAAACTTTTTAGCAAGAAAAAGAGCAAGGAAAGCAACCAGGTGCCCAGAGCAGTAAAAAAATCTCACCTTATAGCAGGGTGAGAATTGCAAAGATTAAATAGAGGGAGAAACAGCAAAAGGGCCTTTCATCCGTCCAGTCCACTGTGAACAGAGAGGACAAATTATTTTTTTTTCACTTCCCCTTGCAACAGCTTTTATTTTCTTGAATTGTTAAGGTCTCCTTAACTTTTTTTTTTTAAGTCTAAACAATCTGAGTGTTTCCTGTCTTTCTGTATAAGTGATTATTTCTTCTCTCTTCAAGTAGTCCTTTTTCTCTTTTTTTTTTGATGTGAGATTGCCAAAACCACTTGCAGTGCAACTTCTTTGGTTTTTGCCTCAAAAGACAGGCTAAGCTTCTTCCCCAGAAATGATTCACAGCTCTGACCTACTGTCTTGAAGAAAGTGTAAAAGTGAGATTAGGTTCAACATATCCACTTTGGTACACAAACATTCAATCCATTTTACTGGGCATTACGTGGACAAATATATTTTCATTTCCTTGTCATAAGCCCTGCCTCTTGCCTTGGAAAGTAAATGACAGGAAAGGACAGCCAAAGGACATTCACAGGGAAAAAGAGGTTGAAACCTCCTCTTCTGTTGAACACTTTCTCTCCCATTTTCTCTAGACTTTCTCACGGCTTTTCTCCAAAAGATTCATTAACACCAGAATCTAGATCAGTAATTAGTTAAGTGCTTTCCTCACGCTATATACCAGGTATTAGTATTTCATAGAACAACAATTTTTGTCTACTTATTTACACCCTATGGTTCCTGACCACTGAAGATTTTGACACAAGCAGACTAAAACATTATTGTAATCCTGTAAACT
Organism: Limosa lapponica baueri; assembly: GCA_002844005.1. Classification (NCBI taxonomy): domain Eukaryota; kingdom Metazoa; phylum Chordata; class Aves; order Charadriiformes; family Scolopacidae; genus Limosa; species Limosa lapponica. The sequence goes on along the minus strand of KZ507056.1, from coordinate 45,226 downwards.
TAATCCATTTTGTGTTGTATTGAAGATTAACTGTATTACATTTTAATCACAGCAAGGAAATGCATGTAAAATTAGAGTCTGAAAGAGAGGCTTAAAATGTTCTCATATTCTTATCACTGCTTTAAAATATGTATTGTCAGGAGACTTGATCCTACCACCTTCAGCACCTCACATGTGCCATCTTCTAACCAGCCAGACCAGATTCTTTACGGATCATTTTGCTTAGCTCTACAATGGGATTACATTCCCCAGCCATTCTCAAAGAACACTTGAGATACAAAGGTTAAAGTAAGTGCTTGTAAAGTAAGCAACTATAATAAGGAAAAATATCTATCACAGCCCTAATGAAAAAAAAAAGAAAGCAAAGACATGCCAGGCTGAAGCCCACGTTTCACATGCATATGCTTTTCTGTGAAACTCTTCCAACTATTTCGAAGGACACACATGTAGTCCTCATGTATAAGACATGCTGACATGCAAAAGCTTGTACTCAAATCAGTACACCTGAGTTCATACAAGTCCAGAAAGAGCTTTAAATTGGAAAAGTTGCTAAGATATTAAGGCTTCAAAATAAAGGGTTTTTTTTATTCTTTCCAAAGTCTTCCTCAGTTATAAGAAAAAAAAAATAATTCAGCTTTTAACAGATGCTACATAGCATGTGATGGGTATGATGGATACATTAAGAAAAACAAGAAAATTTGAAGTCATTTAGTTCAGATTTTGAGCTACTATTCCTGCCCAACTATTGCAGAAAAATTCTCTCTATATACTGGTACCCAGTCAGGATCATGGTAGCCTATACCTTCCATTCAAGTTGTACTAGAGGATAAACAGACTGAATCTGCACCTTTTTTGGGGAGGGGAGGGGGGGGTGAAAAAACTTTGTATTTTTTCAACGGTTTATCACAATCAACAGAAAACATACATGCTATTAAAAATATGGTTTTGCTGTCAGTTGGATAGTTCAGATTCTGTATAAGTATTTGAACAGAGCAATGTTACATGAGTTTTGATCAGCTCTTGGCAGGGTTTTGCAAATTAGAACTTGCGTGAAAAGACCCTCTTCTACACAGTTTCATTGAGGCCCGAGGATTTTCCCTCATTACTCCACGTAACATGTAAGGGCTATAAAGTATCTTCCTATGCATGCCAGGTTATTAGAACAAGTTATTAGTTATTAGAACAAGCGATGAGCTGGGCAGTTTCAGCACAAGGGAAATGGGAATTAGACCGGAACCAATCTGAAAAGTAAATCATTAACACAACCACTTTCTGCAGGTGAGCATTTCATTCTGTGACTAGCTGAATTCTGATTCTTAAAATCAACAGAGCAGAACAGAGGGTGTTGAGCTAATGACTCTGTTTACTTATGTTATAATCATACCTATTCACATATGATTAATGACTCAGTATACAGTGAATGTATAAAACTGGAGGACGTATGGTACCAAGTGGTGTTCCTCCTTCATTGTTACCTCGGAGCCTAATGTACTTGGTATCGATTTGATTGGATGGTTTCTCGTAATTCTCCGACACAGAATAAGAGTTAACTATAACAATTTAGTTTACTGAACTGTTGGTTCTATTCTAGGAAAGAATATTTTCATCTCAACTATTTTCATCTCAACAGAACTAGAAGACTTGTATCAATATGTTTTGTGGAAATTATGTGAGTATAATGATCAGTTCTCTGAAATCTTTCGAAACTTTTCATTGCTCTTGAGTTGTCATCACACATGTTGGGATCCGTTTCCCTGCACTGGGAGAAATTAATCTCAGGTTAAGTTAATTTATTTGTGAAATGGGTCTAATTCTGCAGTTACTCACAGTATATATGAAGTGTCTAAAATGAAGATTAAAATATAAAGAATTATCAGTTCCTGCCTCATAATTGTAGACCTTTCAAGACAAAATAATTTGTCTTTTATCTCTTTGTGAGACTCTGTGGATTTTCTATACTTGCACTTAGCTGTTACAGAAGACAAAAAATTGCATACTATCACCTAATAGTATTAAAAACAAAAATGCGAGTTGTTCAGAAGATACCTATTCATGGCACTATTTTGGTGCATTTATATTTTCACATAACTGCATAAAGAATAGCTGTATTATTGCTAAACATTTGGTTTTGCTCAAAATGTGAAAATATTTTAAAGCAAAGAAATGCTACCTCTACAAGGGCTGTAACACAGGAAACCCTATGAATTACTGTTCCCCATCAATAAATTATAGCAATATATTAAATGGTTTCATTAGCATTCTTCAAGAAAATAAAAGTTCACACTGCAATTTTAAATCTACATTTTGAAAGACAATATAGTTATTATTTCATGACCGCAAAATACGAAGTTGTTTTGTGCACCTGGCATTCTGATAATTATGTTCACTAGGTACTTTCACATTCTTTTAATTATTATTAATAGGAACAATGATTCATTCCTCCCTAATGCTTTTTGCATGTGCATTCCCAATAAATTTACAGATCAATATAGAATTTTCTAAAGGATAAACATTTTTTCCTTACTTATTTGAAAGTATAATTGTCGTAATTATTCTGATCTCATTTATAAATTATTTTTCTATAAAATTATGTTGCATATATTTGTTTCTCTAAAGTAACAGGCATTGAATGGGTTTTAGTAATGAGTTTGGTTTTGTACAATTTGGGATCTTGCATTCTTTACTAGACCAGTTGAGGACTGAAAACGGATTTTCTTCTTTGTTTTCTTATTTTCTTCTTCAATTACTATGTTATTAATCTATTCCTGATAATTAAGGGAAGACAGAAAATACAACTCCATCTGACAAAGCTAGTAGATCCATTTCAGTTGGAGAAGTCAAGAAGTTCAGGTTCTTGTCCTCTACTGATTAATAGTATTTAAATAATTGACTTTGCATCTGCATATAGTATGTTTCCTGATATTAACGGTAGTACATTATAAAATAACTTATAGAAGAAATTCTTTTGCTCGTAAGTCATTAAAAATGGTAATTATGATATTTGTAACAATATTGCAATAGTTTGTACTATTATAAAAAAAAATACAATAGATTACACACTAATTCTTAACTGTGGGAGAAGTTTACACCGCCTATTTTAAGCTTAATTTAATGTAATCGTTCTGCATTAGCCTTTAGGACCGCTTGAGCAGAGAGGGAAATTAAGTTCCTAATTTTGATCCTCTGAATTGCACCAAAATACTCAAAAATAAATGGTGTGAATAACATCTCTCTATTCCCTCTGCTTCTAAACACATAAAGAAACACAGATTAGCCTTTTTTTTTTTTTTTTTTTTTCTCAACAGAAGAGAGCAGAGAAGCAACTGTAGGCAATGATGGGGTGCACATCAGTCTTAGGAAAAACATCAAAACCTGATTACAGGCTTTCTCTGAAATGTACTGTGATGGATTCTCAGGTTGGGTAATTTTTTATTCTTTATTACCGTTTCCATGTGTTGCGGGATGGGAAGGGAGAGAAATAAGCGGCTTCTATGGACTAGCTCACTGGATCCTAACCAGTGGAGCAAACTTCCCTGATGAGGCATCCAGACAGAATGGGGACATGCAGTGCACAGCCCATGCAAATGTTCTCCCCTGGATGTCTGCTGGTTCCTCAAGATAAAGTCAGTCACGGAGCGGTGGCAGTTTTCTCAGATGAGACTCGGCAACAAAACAGCAGAAAAATCACTCTTTCTGGCAAATCATGAGTAAGAAATGAGGGCTTACCCAGTACTGAGTGGTGAGGCTGTCACATTAATTTCTTGTCTACCCTTCTTAAACACAACCTTAGATTGACAACAAGTCTTAAAAGCACACTTTAGACTTAATGATGTTTTTCAAGGAATCCCAAAACATTAATATACCACTAATTCAGAAGCATAAGAAACATGGAAAAAAATAATTGGAAGTATTACTTTCAAAATGCACTTGGTTCTTTAAGATTATCTCCTTTATATTTTGTATTACACATATTAGTAATTACATATGTTATATATGAACAACTGGATAGGATGGAGTCCCCCAAAATCAAGAACGAGATGTACAATGTGTTAACAGCAGCAGTTCTGCCAGATTCAGCAATGCAGGGCGACATTGTTACCAGAGATTACATACAGAAAATGGCTCCCCACGGTACCACAGAGGTAAAACTTCCACAAATTAGATAAGATGTCATTTGTGACCTCTCCAAAATAGATATACAGGGAAACATGGGAGGCTTTGGAAAAAGAATTTTCTATATGTAAAAGTACCTCTTCCATTACTGTATCATATATTATTCAAATGAAGAGTAACACATACAATATACTTACAGTAAATCAAAATACTCATGAAATTTTTATTTAATAAAGTTGCACATGAAGGATATCTTTGCTAAAGTATAGCTAGCGCATAGTATCTAGTTAGCTAATAAAGCAAGCATTTTATTTTAGTAGATATTCACTATGGGAAACATTCAGACTAAGGAGTCTGACTTTGATTGTTTGTTATCAGCACAGTGATTTACTGAACAAATATTTTTAGAAGGTTGTTCATACTTTTGATTGCTTTTTCAATCACAAGACTGAATTGCCTGAACTTTACACGTCATAATTTGATAAAAGCAGCCTCAGCTTTACTGATACTTTTGTTGAACTGCTTATGACTTTGGTCAGGAAAAGCTGTAACTTCCTTGCTCTTGCACAGAAGGAAGGTAGAGTGCAAGTATCATTTTTCAGACTTATTGCGAATTTTACAGTCCCTTTCCAATCTCTTTTGTTGTTTTGATTTATTCCACTAACACCACACAAACCCAGCCTGTCTGCACAGCTGTTTTGGAATCAGTTCCTTTCAAAAGAGTAAAATGCACATGTGCAAACACACAGAGATATGTATGAAGTGCCCACCTGGACCACCTCTGTGGAAACAAGTCTGTGTTTTTGTAGATGAGGGTATTGACGTCAGAAAGAGGATTAAAATCCTTAAAGTCAAAATCACTGAATCACCTCTGGAGATTTGTTTGTCTTACCTTTAGGTACTTGGATACTTTGTGGGGAAAAAGCAAAATATTGTTGATTTTCTTCCTTCTGAATAATAGATATCCTTTTTGTTAGGATGCTGCAGAAGAAAGACAGTATAAAAAACATTTCTCCATGTTCACATCCAGCATCTGGTCTAAACTAATCCATAAAAAGGCCAAATTGCTCTCAGAAATAACTTTCCTCAGCTGTTCTTTGAAGGCAGTTATTTTCTAATGCAGAAATCCCTGCCATGCTGAATACTATGCTTGCAAAGAGTGTTCCAGCAAAACAGTGCATAAGTGATGAGGGATGCTAGAATCCAGATACCAAAATTAAAAGTCTTTTAAATTGTGGGATTCTTCATGTTCTTTTAGTGACCATTGTAGGCACTTCCCCCCTGGTTTCTCCAGAAAATTTGGCTGGATTTCTGTGTATTTGTCCATCCACCTGTCCCTACCAGTAACTTTGAACTTGATAGTGAATTGCTATCATATTTGGAAGAGGAATGGCAATCTCTTCTGAAGTTTTCTGAAAGCATTGCTCAGTGGAGGTGAGGGAAAAAAATTCTTTTTCCAGTAAAAAAAAAACACAGCAGTTTAAACTCAACAGTCAATTATTCTATTTGCCTAGTGTTAGCCAATGCATACTTTGGGCTCAGTCACAAGACAAACCATCTTTTATTTAGCCAGTGGTTGACTTGGAAAGGACCTGATGGATTCTGAAAGTAGACAGAGATTCAAGGAACAAAGAGGGGAAATCAACTGCTGTTGTGGCTGGAGGAAGTAAGTAGGAATACAGAGTCTAAAGAATCTGGAAGAAGCTAGTTTTTACTAGCTACAGTGCTCCCAGAACAACTTGTATCACAGAACAGTGTATTTCAAATCAATACACCACCCTAATATCAACAAAATCCACATTCTTGCACACAAACTGAATAACTAAATGTAACATTGTTTGGCCAGCAAAACATCTACGCATGCACTTGTGAGGATGGCTACTTTTGAGTGTTGACAACTTGAAGGAAAACTTTAGTGTTACTGTGTCCTGTCCACTAATGGACAACTAATGGATATATCTAAACATGTGCAAAGCTGGGAAGAGCCACAGAAGAATGCATGAGTTTTCACAAATTCATTATGAAGATTGTGGGAACAAGCACTGTATTAGTAATAAGGATGCTTGAAGGATATCAAGGTAAGAGAGGAGTTAGGAGATTATTTAAGTTTAACCATCATCCTGTGTAAAACAAAGCTTTAATGACTTTGACAAAGTCATGTACATTTACACCAACTGAAGACATAGCCCATATATCTTCTGTATGTTTTTTAGATCAGTATTTCCGTAAGGCAATATTCAGATACCCCCTCCCTCCCAACCTTTTTTTTTTTTTTTTGAATGACTATATTTACTATGAAAGAGCTGAATAATGAGCTGTCTGCACTGACTCTGATCTGGTTCCAGATGCTTAAAAGTCCAGCTCTGCAGTTTCAATGGATGCTAATGTCCATTTGGAAAGGTGTAACTACATTCAGAAACTGGTGAAATAGTGAACACCTTACCTGCTATAGGATCTACCCTAGATTATTATAAATAAAACCCCTTTAGGGAAGGAATCTTTTTAATGTGATTGATTTATGATTAGTAATGATAAACTGGCTTGCTGTAGTTTCCATACAGACATTATAGTTAAGTTCACTTAATATCCATAAACAACAACTTCATTTTCTTTTTAAGTATCAAAGTCTGTCACTCCTAATAGTCAGATGTCTTAGGTTCCACACTCATTACACCTTCGTTAGCTTTCCATTTTGGGAAATGAAAATGCATAAATAAATTATACATGAAGTTCATAGTGGTTTTATACTGACAATGTACACAATTCTTACCAGCCTGATAACTCAAATAGTCACATTACGTGCAGCGGACACCAGTGATCACTTATCATCAATTTGATGATGATCATCAAATGTCACGTTTTTTGCCTGATCCTGCAAAAAGTTTAGAATTCTTCGAAGTATGTATCTGGAACTGGTGTACACCCTACAGGATTGACCCCCAGAGCATAATGCAAGTTTCTTTATCACTCAATCCCACATCACTGAGAAAAAATGTTGTTTGATATTGTTTACTTATTTTTAAAATGTTATTGGATAAAATCTTGTTAATTTTTGGCTTTGAAAAAAATTATAGAATTATTAGATTGAATGCAGGGTTGGTAGGTAACCCAGCCCAGCCCCCTTATCAAAATGGGGTCAATACTGAATTCAGACAAAGATGGTTAGAGATTTGCCCAGTTCGGTTTCTAAAACCAGGATAATTTCTGCTCACAGCAAACAGCAACATAATGTTCATTTTAAGTGTGAAATTCAGGATCACAAAGATCATGTGAGCACGAAACTTACATCTTTTATTCTGGCCCCCGCCCTCCTTGCCACGGCCCGCCATCTACCTGATGTATTTCAGTTTATATATTTCAGCAGTTTTGTATTTCAGCACCTATGTCAATTAGTTATTTTGTACTCCAGCAAACCTCTGAATCACTTTTATCTGAAGAAAATGGACACAGAACATACTTGGGTTTAGTCTTGAGACAGAATAGTGGCTTGAATTTTAGTACTAAATATACAGTAGTTGATTACAAATAAATAATTAAAATGGGACTTTCCTATGGAGGGAAACTCAGACATATTAAACCCAGGGTCAGAGAAAGCAATAAGAGCCTGGTCTGCCTTCCTTCCGGACAATGGAAATAGTCCCTGACTCTTTAATATAAACTGGTTTGGGTCTCAAAATACCTTAACGATTAAGGACACACAGAAGAATTTGGGTATTTTAGTAGATTTTCCTCTTTTTAAAGGTTTCACTGATAAAGCCAATTTCAGCAGACTAAAGGTGAATTAACATTAAGAGTTCTGACCAGAAAGGTTTGACTTTAAAAGAGCCTGCTTTTTACAAATCAAAGAAATTTATTCAGTCTGTAGGTGAAAAGCTGGAATTTAATTTTTAACATTATAAGTTATAACCTAGAAGTGCTGAACTACAACTAAACAATAACGACTTCAATTGTCAAACTATTTCTTAAGAAAGGGAAAGATGCTCTCAGTGCAATCCTAGCCTTTCCTCCCCACCCCTTAAGCCACTGTTCTGCTGATCGTATTCTGCTGAATTCTTTTGTCTTTATTCTATAGCAGTCTAGTGCTCAAGGTGCACAACATGCTTTGTACTGATTTTTGTCACAGTTTACTACTGCTCTTGTTGGGCACATCAGTTATTTTTTTTAATGTTGTTTCTATCTACAGTAGCTTGTGATAAAAGCACAGATTGGGTTTCCTCCCTCCCCCCCCCCTTTTTTTTTAAGACGATCATCACAGTAATTCTTGATGCTCTGTCTCACAGCAGTTGCCACCTCATGCTTTCTATTTTGCAGAGGAAGCTGTAGTGATTCTGCAGGTTTTTATTCACTTTGATTTATCATGTGCTCTCTGGTCCTGTAAAATATTTTCAACTAATCTTCAGAAGGAGTTATTGTAATGTGATTGCTGCCTCAAAGCTGTTGGAATCTGATGATGGTACCAGTGTTATGGCCTTCCTAATAATTCACCCTGATCGATGGGGAGCTGTTGCTTGAATTACTCAGAACCCTGTTGGATACTTCATTCACTGGAGGGTGTTTAAAGGTTTATTTCTTCCCTATATAGGTAGCTTTTTTTTTTCACATAAATGTCACTTGATGTTCAGGATCTTCTGGTGGGTATCTGGATGAATCAAATCTATTTTCAAAAATAAACATTAAGTAAGAAAAATCTCAACAGGGGAATGACTTAGCATGCCTATAGTGACCATCTAAAGACATGTGGAAGAAAAGTCGCAAGATCATGCTAATAATTTCCCTGTGCTTTTCAGATCTTAGGGGAGAAAATGATGTTGTGTAAGCAAAAAAGAAATAACTATAGACTCACAACTGGCCGTCCTGATGTCAGAGTCCAATATTCTGTCACCAGCTTCCTTTTCACGCACAGAGGTTGTAACATATAATATCAAATTTACTTATTTGAAGATAAGTGATTTTACACGGGATTTTCAGTCTAGCAGAGTAGTACAAAATGTACTGATAACACAGTACCAATGTAATACTGATGAGACTCCCATTACTGGTCCTATGATATGCTGTCACAATGCTGGGCCTCCCCAGTCACCAGTAAGGAAAACAGGGGCTGAAGCTAGGTCAAACCCATTGCTCTCTTCCAAATTATTTTGCTAGTTGTTTAGGATTTATACTCTGTATTTAGCTGAGACACTTATTCACTCCCCTCATGCTGGTCAGGCTAACTCAGGGAGACATTCACACCCTTCTAATGAAACCAGGTATAAACACTTACACCACCAGTTCATTCACTGAACTGTGGAGAGCTGTTTGTCTAAAACAAAGGCCACCCTTGGTCCCCTTTGTGTTGAGATAAAATCAGCTTTCTTCACAACAGATGCACTCAGTCACATCCTGCATTATTCCCTGAGCTTCATGGGCACAGTGCCCTTGCCCAGCTCCTCTGAGCCTTCTTCTATTATAGGGGTTTATTGGTCAGTCACAGCTGACTTGAGTGTAAATGAATGAAGTGAAATAGCAGTACGTGTAACTACACTCAGGTGTTCAATCAACCCTAAAAATGCCCTGCTTCAAAACAGGGCAGTAGAAATTCTCTAACCAAAGATAATGCAAAGGAACAACCTATTCCCATGTATTTGTCTGCTCCCTGATCAAAATTCAATCTGTTGTAATTTCATTCAGTTACCAAATGCCTCTACTGCTCTGCTCCCTCAGTTTATGCAGTGATGAACACTGCTGCATTTCCGATATATGCATTTCCTAGGCACACTTAGGCATAGAAATCCTGTATAATTTTGGGAGGAAACACGATTTTGTACCCTGGACCCTATATTCTGAAAGCAGAGTGCCAGCTTTCCCAAGGTGAGTGTTGTTTTGACATACTTCCTCCTTTTCAAGAGGAATGTTGAGCAAAAGAACTTTGTAACCACAGGTGCTTCTGAAATGTGACAAGATTGTAACAAATCTTTGCAAAACAGAATGCTTGCCACAACCTCCAGGTTCATCTCTCAGTACATGAGATTACTGTAAACATTCAGTCTTGCTCAGCAACTTAAAACTACACCATCTCTTTCATGCTTTCACTCTCCCCATAAGACTACACCAAAGGGCATTAGAGCAGTCGCTTGCTCAAAAAAGCCACCTCTTGGATTTCTGCATTGCTTTTGAAACAAGTTTTTTCCTTCTCACCTGCTGTTTAGCACCTGTCACCACAGGACAGGAATGCCACCTGCCGTCACGGCACTAAGGCCCTGTCCTCTGTGACAGGTGTATGGATTGTCCGCGTGGGACTTACTTCAGAGAGGCACAGACAGCAGTGCAGCATCCAAGAATCAATCCCTGTCTCCACTCAGCTACCTACCAATAAATTCCCTTGGTTTTGCCTTCCACGGTAAATATAACAGAGCACACTCAGATTATTTGCTGCTGGACAAAAAAACAAAAAAAAAGCTTCAATACAGAGCAAGTGGTAAGCTATCGCTGTGTTATCACTCTGAATTCAGACCCAAAATTGCCAAAGTTCAGCTCTAAAGGTTCAGCCCAGACCTGCTTGTGCCCATATTTCAAAAATTGAATGAAAATAGGGGGAATAAGTTTAATAGTAATAAACGCTTTAAGATTTTGAAATTAAGTGCATAAAGTGAACCAGGAATGCTTCTGCAGACTTGCCAAAGACTAAGACTGTGGAAAGTGGTTACAGGATAAAACTGACATAGGTTGTGACAGGATAAATCTTCCTAAAGGTTACATTATGTAAACACTGCAAAGTAGCAAAGTACTTTCTTCAAGGTACACAACAATAACTCTGTGAGCTATACCAGCAGTGAGACATCATTATGTAGAAATTTCTTCCAAGGATCCTGATAGCACGTACATTATAAATCCTAGATATCAGTTCAGAGAACTGACGTATATTGGCAGAATGCTGAATTTGCTGAGAAACCACCCTGAAAATCCGAATACGAGATACACTGAAAATCCTCATCAAAAATAACACTCTTGGACAAATGTGTTCCGTGGAATGGAAGATGAAACCAAGTTCAATGTGTAGACTATAAGAAAATTTTAATTGAATTTTATTTTGTTTAAAAACAAAACGGATGAAAGTTCTTTCCCACAAAGGACTTGTATAAAAAAAAAAAAAAAAAGTTTTATTTTACTGTATCTTCTAAAAGTTTTTACCTGAGCCTTCATATTTAATTTGGTTCTACTTAAAAGCATTGTGTTTTAAATTAGATCCTGGCTAGGAGATGAGCATTTACTAGATCAAGCCTAATCTACTGATGGTGAGCCTCAAATAATGAGACAGTGAATACCGTATAGAAGAAGAGTTGAGCAGCTCTGCTGAACCAAGGGAGAATTGAGCACACTCAAAAATCCTTTATTTTTCCTGAAAGATACATTACAAGGGCTGTGTTGATTTTTTTGGTCAAAAATTTACAAGCCTGCAAATGTGCATATTCACATCTGTTTTTTCTGTGATCAATCGCTCCATATAAAGGGCTTTCAAGTGTATGTAAAGCAAACAAATTAATTAGTGTAATCAGTGTAACTCCTGATTCTAGGAGGTTATAAATATAACCAATTTTTCCTTGAAATGTAAATTTCAAGTTAACGGTGTCATTTTAATTAGATGTATTGACTGAGTCCAGGAATCATCATAAAAGATAACCTTTATATTTGGTCTGTCTGGAAAGCAGGTAGAACCCTCAGAGGAAATAAAGACTTTTACCAGGGGACAGAGCTAAGTAGCTTTGAACCTCAATTATTTTCTTCTGTGTATGTATGGGTCTGTGATTCTATTGAAATTAGTACATCAGTTCTTATTATTCACAGATTTCTTAAGATTTCTTAAGACTGGAAAAAATACATGAAATAAAGTATCACTGAGAATGAACTGACAGTAATTTAATCAGTCACAGAGCATCTAGAAAAATGGTGTTGCCTTGTACATGGCACATCAGAAAGCTACCTCACACTTAGCAGTAACATCATTTCTTTAAAAAGCACCAGGTTTGTAAGCAACCTATGTATCTCATTAATCATTTTCTCACTAGTTCTTTCAAATTACAGTTATCGTGAGAAATAGATAGTGAAGACTGTCAGGGATATCATGGATTAACTTTGAAAGAGAAAATAATATTTTCAGAAAAAGACTGGGAAAGAGACAGATATAAAAATGTGGTTACACTTTAATGAAAAAAAAATAGGTTGTTTGTTGTTTTTTCAGGCCTAACTCCTGAAATATCCTGAATTTCCTCAAATATAGTGTGTCTTCCTAGGGCTAACTGCAAGCTTAAGTTTTGTTTCATAAATGAAAAACTTTGCATCCTGTTCTCATGAAGCAAAGACAATTTAATGTTATGATTGTTGGTTTTCAACAGTATATGCAGTGTTATAGACGTAAAACATCTCAATTAAAGGCTGCTTTCTCCTTTAGCAGATACAAGGAACGATTTTTCCTGCTCCAAATTTTAACCCTGTTTTGGATGCCCAGTTGCTGGGAGGAGCCCTACAGGGAATTAGTGAGTATCTTGTCTGACTTGACTGATTGACACTTCTTTTTTTTTTTTTTTTTTTCTTTTCTCAGAAATCTCTCATAAAATAACAAGCATTAGGCAGAATAAACACTCACAGAATAAAAGTGTCGCCATGTATCTGTTGATTCTTCAAGGTATCACAGTAAGACACACTGGTGATGTCCAAATAAATCATGTATTTGCATTTACAGGAACTAAGAAGTGATTAAGATTAATCTAAAATCTATACTAACACTTATAGTAAATATAAGTATATTTACTTTCCTTGAGAAAATAATTAAAAGAAAACAGAATTCTGTGCTATGTCACTACAGTGAAGGCCAGCAAAGGAAAGGGTTTTAACTGTAACTTCAACAATTAACTATTACCAGGGACTGTTAAGTCTTTCAATCAGTCATCAAGAAATAAAAATAAATGGAGTAGAAAGTTTAAAGAATTCTCACTATCTTTCACACAGGAGAAATTTTTGCTTTCAGTCTATGTAAAAAAAATTTTTGTTCACCGAAGTATTTTCTGTGTTCAGATTTTTGTGTTTTCCTGTTGAACACTGTTGGCGTTGCTGAGGGTCAGAATATTGATTTATTTTTTTTTTACTATCTATCTGAAACATTTTCCTCCTCCTTGGGATTTTTGCAAGGTTGTACAGCACCAAATCTTGCATTCTGTTTTTGTTTTTTTAATGGAAATGTGAGGACTCAGTCTTAATGAAAAATGAATCACAATGAGTATTATTGATCAAGAGGAATCTGAAGTATCTGTTTGATTAAGTAAGCTACAGATGAAATTTTTTAAACATTCTGCTAAACTTCAAACAGTACTTGTAATGCAATATTGCTAACATGACAATGCAGAGATTATTCTCTTCTTTTAATACTTTAGATACAAGTGCATTAACCTTAATTTTAATTTACCTATCAAAGTATATGGAACCAAGTTCTGATTTCAAAGCAATTGGCAAAATAAAAAGTTCAGCTTCAGAGGAGTTTGCTTCCATAGTTTTACAGGTATTGACACCCTGACCCTGATTCTTGAGCACAACATCCGTTCTTGTGAGGCGGTTCAGTCACATACGTTGTCCCACTGATACCAGTGGTATTACACTAATGAATAAAGTCATTTAGGTTTTAAATATTTCCAGAATCCTTCTTAGTTTTTACTGTAAAGACTATATAAGCTGGGCAGATTCCTACTGATAATTATTTTCTGAAAAGTAAAAAGAAATCCTTATGCACAGTTTCACTAATACTTCCATTTTGTGAGTTTTGTGGAAATTAATCAGAATGCTTTTAAATCAGTCTTGCTACAAAGCTCTATAATTGTGCCCAGATGGTCCAGAAGAAAGAGAACCAAACCTGGCATATAATGAGCATATACAGGCTTCCTCTGCCAACTTAAAAAAAAAAAAGTATTCAATGTCCAATTACATTTGTGTCAAAATGAAACCTGTCAGTTATCGATGATATCATAAAACCTGTCTAACAAAGTTGTATGAGTATATACATATATGCCTATATAACAATGACTGGTAGAAACTTGGGAGATTACACCACTCCATTCAGATGCAAGCTGATCCCCAGGCTTTCCAGCCTAGTTCATCTCTGCTGCAAGTGTGATAAAGTCAATTGATTTACACTTGGAGATACGTTTATGCTGGAATATCGTTTAAAATGCTCAGCCATATGAAATTGCCAAGAGCCAACTTTGGGGATGGAAAAAAAATTAAAATTATAAAATAATTTTCAGAATATGTTAAGCATTATCTTCTTCTTCATAAGCAATAAATACTGATTCCTTATAGTTTAGCATTATGCTCTAGTCATCAAGCAAAAGATCATAGGCAACCTTCAACAAAATGCCCTTGGAAATAGGTTAAAATATTATATTTTTTTAAAAATTCATAACTTATTTTATATAGTTCCTCAGAAAATACATATCTTTCTGTTTTTCAACAAAAGGTCTGACCATAATTTTTCATCCCCATAAAAGAGATACCTAATCCTGAAATGACAATTTAATCAATACCAACAGGGCATACAAGTATGACTTCCCAGGCTCAGCCACAAATTTTGCTGGTGTTCCTAGTTCTAAATAGATGAAAGCCTCTATCTGTTTTATTGATGCTTTCAAATCCATTGAGCTTGAGAGAAATGGTGATGTATCTGATAATAATGGACTACTTCACTTTTTGCTGGTATTACACCAGCAAGTGAAAGGTACATAAGGACAGTAAATATAACTGATGTTGGAAAATACCAGTGGGATATTAATCTGTTGATCTCTTTTTTTCAAGAAATAAGGTTAATCTTCTTGAACAAAACATGAACAATCACAAACGTAAGTAAACAACAACACTTTGTTAATTTAGAGTCTGTGTCGTGTTTCCTTTACAGGTTGTGAGAAAGATGTATTGATTGATATCCTAACGCAGCGTTGCAATTCCCAGAGGCTTATGATTGCCGAGGCGTACAGAGACATGTACGGCAGGGTATGACACAGCCACCTTACACTTTCATTACTTCTCTCTCTCCTGTCTCCAGCGAGGTTGGTCAGCCCTTCTCTCAGGTCAGTCACCAGAACCAAAAACCTAGCAGACAGCTAGCTGGCACCAGCGGATTGGCACACAACTTTGTTCATTTAACTATCAGTACCTCTGATGGTTGCAAATTGTCATTTATATAGCAGTAGAACTATGCCTACCACACAGAAAATTTAAAAAAAAAAAAAAAAAAAAAAAAAAAAGAGGCACGGAAAGTTCTTCTATAGTTCATTCGCCTCCTCTATTGACCAAACCAGAATTTCTGGACAGACTCATTTCTTCCTCTATGAGCTTTTGGAGGTTTCTACATCAAGTTTTTGGAATACGTAATAAAATAGTATTGTAATTGGGTTAAAACACCGAAGAAAAACACCATACCAACAATTACAGGTAGTCATATCTTACTGCTGCACTGAATCAATGTTCTCATCTCAAGCACTGACATTCTCAGACCTCATACCATGTAATCCCATCCACACACTAAGCACAATAGTCATCTGAGCTGCTTCATGTTAAATTTATGAATCTTTGAAAGGTGTTTCAAAAATTTTAATACATAAAAAGTTAGCTTTTTTTCAAATGCATTTTATCCATACTTACTGTAGATAACAAGGTAATTTTTTTAATACAAGTTCTTAAACATACACAGAGATAGGTACCCTCATTCTAATTTGAGATTTACTATTGCTAACCAAATGACTTTGGGAAAGCAGCAATGCCTGCATTTTCCTCAGCTACCCCAGCTATATAAGGGCAAAAATAATAGCAACACCTTTTGTAAAATCCCTGTGAAATCTAGTGATGAAAAGTGCTGTATGAAACTACATACTATTGGAAAGCTAAAGAAAAATGCTTTCACTTTTGATTAAATTGACCAGACATGCCCTTCCCCTAATAGACGCCAGCCAAACATTTTAAACAAAATTCAGTTTTCTTCTTTTCCTGAAGCTTGAAAAAGTAATGGGTCACTGGAAGACGCCTTGAAGGTGAGTGTAGGCTTGCCACTGAATCGATCAGCGTGAATGACGACAGTGAATTTGCAGAAATCCTACCACACAGCCATCAGACTTAATTAGAGTTAACTAGAAATGGTTCATTCAAAAACTCCACGTTAACTGCTGGTGTGATAGTCTGTTACACCACCGGTCTGTTAAACAGTAGAACAGTATATTTCCTTTTTTGGGTAGCCAAGCAGTTTTCCAGACACAGCCTTTGTGCCACCAATAAACCAAAATACCAGAAAATCTTTGAGCTCTAAATATGCTGAAATGCCCCCTTACTCTCCTAGAAGTGGGGGAAAGAGAAGAGCTGGATTTAATCAGTGTAGTGGGTTGATTTTGTGTTATTACTTATCTATAGGAGATCACTAACTTTATTTGGACTGTTACAAAAATTCAAATACACGATATTTGTGATATTTTAAATGCAGCCTTGAATGGATTAGCATGTTTTAAATAGACCATAAAAGAACAATAACTGAATCACAGGTATCCTTACCTTCCGAAGACTCTGACAATGACTGAAATCAGTGGAACTGAACAATTAAGTGTTTTTCTATTATGAGATATTTATTACATTTCCATTACCATTACACATGCAAACTGTACATGTTCAGTGTTTATCCATGAAAAATTCCTTACTGAGTTTTATAGAAAGGTCATGTCAAGCAACACAAAGGTGCCTGTGATAGTAAAGCAATCAAGCCCATTCTTTTCAAGTCTTTATCTCCTTCATCACTGAACAGTGTTCCTTAGAGAAGGAAGCAGCTGGCTGGTTTCTTTTAACTTTTCCTCTAAGTGTTTCAACTTGACCCATCATTTTAACAAGGAAAGACATTTGAAAACTCCATATAATTTTTTATCTTTAATTTCTGCCCTTTGATACACAAAGATGACCTAGAGATATCACTAATAATATCTCAATAAAGAATTGCCCACTGTCTTTCAGGAACCGAGCCATGATTTGCCATATTTAGAGTTAATAGAGAACAATTATTGACTTGCTCACCACTGATCTATTTGGATTTTCTTTTCAAATCCAAAATAAAAATACAAACAAATTAAAAAAATGCCTATGAAACAACAGTGCCTTTAAATTCATACCTCTGTCAGCCATATTCAAACAACCTGAAGCACTATAAAGCCAGTGGCCACAGACCTAAAGGTCTAGAACGAAAAAAGCCAAAGAAAACTTCAGATGTCATTTTTAAGAACTTCCATTTCTAAAACTATGAATAATAATAGAAGGGAAAGGAAAGCAAACTATTTTTATATTCCAGTAATAAACTACAGATAATTCTGAAACTCATGGACCCAATCTTGCATATACAGCCAGAAATTTAATTTAAATGAATCTGTTAAGCACTGGGTATACTTGATAGCTGAATATATATCAAGATATTCTTGATAGCTTTTATAAAAATCCCAACTAGTTCTACCTTTTGCCATGTGGGAATGGCAGTCAGTACAAATTAGTTCTATTCTAGTTCAGAGATGAAACAGGAATGCTGGGATTTTTTTGTCTGACCTGTGATAGCAGATACACTGAAATAGCTAATCTGGTTAGTGCTCCATGCAGTTTATTTGATTTATCCCTCAAAAGTTTGCTATCCTGGGCAGGAAATGCCAAACAGGATGTGTCTTGCCCTGAACTGCTGCAGTTCACGCTTCAGAAAATACTTTAGCACACATCAGTCATAGCATTTCACTGGCTGTAATCTGTATTACTGGATATACTACATTGGGCAAATGCGCCATTCAGCAGTCCCAGTTTATAAGTGGTAAACTCTGCAGGACGGAGAAGACAGACAACAAGCAATAATAGTTTTAGCCTTCTCAGTTTAATCTATGTCAATCCACTCACCCACCCTCTGAATTTCAATTTGGTCTGCTCAAGATGGTAGCCACTATGCTCGTTCTTTTGACAAATGTAAAGTGTGACACATTAGAAGGAGAAATATATAAAAAAAGAAAATAAAACCCTGAACAGGCTGCATAATTCAGACATACAGACAAGCTTTAAGAATCCTTTTTACAATTAGCCTTCAAGGATTTCTTATAGAAGAGACAAATAAGGAAATGTTAATAAGGACAACTTACAGTTGTCTTTTCTTATTTTGTAATACTTCACTTCTCTTAGTTCTGATTGCAGGAGTAATTTTTAATTAGTATCCATTTGTATTATTAATCCATTTTCCCACAGGCGTGTTGTCAGAAGTGAAATGTCTTAATGAATTAATTTCTATTCCATGTGTGATTTAGTGGTTGTCAAATGCATCTAATGTGCGTTCACTGAAGACTGTGAACATTTCTTCCTCATAAATTTATTTTTAATGTGTATGTGTTCTCCTTCACTGCTACTCTAGCTACTAATTTAATTATATTCAGATAGGTATCAAAACCAAAGTACAGATGCAAAGATGCATCTCAGAAAAAAAAACATTTTATAACATGGGATTCATTCCTTGTACTCTTTTAAATTCAGATTCAGGTCAAAACATATCTGACAGCTGCCCCATGCTGTACAGAAATAAAAAAAAAATTAAAAATGAGTGCACAGGTATCCTCTTAATCAGAAACAGCAATAGTATAACTAACAAGCTTCTGGCATTTGCAGTGTTTTGAAGGATGCTACTGGGAAAGGGGAGCGTGGGGAGGAAATTCTCATCCATTAGTCAGCTACCTGGCAAGCGACTACTGAGACACATGCAGGGGAAGAGGAGGGGTTCCTTTTTATTAATCCAGCATCTGTCAGAAGCAGTGAATTCAGTTTGAATGTAATATATACATAAATTGAAGCACACAACCAAAGCAGATATTTTTATGTACTAGGAACAATATGGATGATTTTTTAATTATTCACATAGTGAGTAACACTGAAAAAAGCCCAAGAAATCACCTATGTTCTATGGGATTTAACTTCCAAAGGTCCTTAGCTCCCACAGATTCTCACAAGGAATATGCCAAGGGAATCTGCAGATGCTCTGCCACGGTATTCAGGTTTCCAAGCCTTTAAGTTGCACTTAAACTCCTGAATTTTCTTCTGTACTCTAATGAACCAAAAATCAACAATCCTATATACTCTTTCTTGTGTGTCTGTTGTCATCTCACCCATACTATTAAAAGAAGCAGGTATGATTTAAAAGTATGTTTTTCTTATTTAATTTTAGCCAGAATTCATCTTCAGCAGTTCATCTTTATTCATTTACAGAGAAAACCACTAATTCTCTTTTTAAGCTGTCTTCATAAAATGTGACTATTGAAATAATCCTGTCTATGCATTTTCTTTTTCTTTTCAAGGATCTGATAACAGACCTAAAAGAGAATCTCTCTCATCACTTCAAAGAAGTCATGGTTGGCTTGATGTATCCACCTGCCTCCTATGATGCCCATGAACTCTGGCATGCCTTGAAGGTACTTGCCTAATTCAGAATTGCTTAGTCACAGTCACTAATTACAGTACTGAACATATGTTAAATTGATTTTTTTGACATTTAAATGGTTGATAAACTGCTGGAAGTTAATACACTGGAATACTGTACTAGTACACAGTACACTAGGTCATCAGACATAAATGCTATATGAAGTTTATTCATTGGTATGCTAAAACCAGCATAAATAATATCCTGGTTATGTAACAAATGCAACTGATTTAACACCCATGGTAAACTCAGTAAGTGAATCAGTATTTATACGGGGAAAGGTAAGGCCCTGATCCTGCAAGCATTTATGCATGTTACAAACAAGACTCATTTGAACAGCTAGTGCCATGCACTATGCCTCCACCTCTGAAGATACCAATGCTTCTTTAGTAGAACATGTCTTTACATGAATGCTTACAAATTACTCTGTGACAAAGCAATGAGCACTCCACTCAAATTGAACCGATTGAACATTTTGAAGAAAGTATTTCCTATTATTCCCAGGATCTGAGCCTATGCTTCTTAAAGAACTGACGTTTTGAAACAAACAGAAATACTTTTTCAAAGGTTGTGTAATTAAATGGTGAAATCCATTCCCTCAGGGCAGAAGCACAAACGAGTTTGTAAAGGACTTCAACAAATTCCTAGAAAACTGGTCTACTGTTGGCTGTTGAAAATAATAGTCCTTCCAAATTCCTTCTCAGGAATTTCCTAAATTGCCAGTTCCTGGAAGACAGGAACATATCAGAGCTGAAGTGTTTTCCTTTTCTTTTTGCTACTGTCCACTGTCACAAATAAAATCCAGATTATACGACTCTGAGCAAGGTGACTTATCTTACATATTTTGAGAATCCCCTCAAAAAAAAAAAAAAAACCAACACTGTTTTTTCTTGTCCTTCAGACACCTAAATCAATGCACTTTCTAGAAGTACTGATGTATTTTTAATTACAGTTGGCATTTAAAGGATTGTGAAATATCATTGGTAGCACTGGAAGCATGACTTTTATTAAAATTATTGACAAGATTGCCAAATAAGTTTTTGGTTTTTTTCTAAATGCGGCTCAAAGTTAACTTTTCTTACTTCTTACTTCTTCTATTCTATCTTGACCTGAATTCATACGCCCAAAGTAAAAAACAGACCATATGTGTCTTCAGGCTCAGGCTCAATGTCCTGTTCTCCCATTATCCCAAATGCTGAATACTCATCAACATGATACATGTACATATCAAAAGCAGCATATGCAGTGAATCTTACGCCAATTCAAGTTTGAAAAGTTAATTCAAAACCTGTGTGAAAATACAGTGAGTTGCAGCACTGCATGCATGGCCATGACGCTTCCCTTAAATACCAAGTTCTACAGTAGACATTACAGAATTTAACATTCCTAAATAAAGAAAGAAAGAAGACAGAGGCACAACATAATACTTGTACTCATATCTACTTCACATTGCCAGAACACTTGCTGGGGATGTACACTCAAACTTTGCATCTGATTTCTTTCTGCAAATCCTAAATTCTTACTAAAGCTCTAAAATTCTTCCCATTATGTTTCTGTCAACACTAGTCTTGCTTCATTCCCCCCTTGTTAATGTACATGCTAAAATTCAGATTAAGTAGCGATATTATTTGCAATACAGGGTTCTACTATTAATTTAAATTCATTTTCTATTTAAACAGGTAGACTATGCAAAAGTACACTCTGCATTGCTCCAGCAGAGACCGCTATTCTTTTGTTACTTTTGATAAGCTCAGCATTGCTTTCTTCTAAAAGATGTGGTTTCTACTAACAACATCTTTTCATATTTACTTCTTTCCACACAGGGAGTAGACACAGAAGAAAAATGCCTAATTGACATATTAGCCTCAAGATCAAACATGGAGATCTTCCAGATGAAAGAAGCCTACTTAATGCGTAATGTTTTTCACAAGCGCACAGTAGCAGTTGTACTGTGTGTGCTCTGGATGTATTAGCAAACACGAAGGAACTGAACTACAAAAATGACATCTCAATACTAACTGGTTCCCTTCCCCCTCCTCTTCCCATAATTATATACAAAAGGCTGAAGCAAAATGTTTAAAGTTGAAAATGTCACAGTATTTTTGAGATGTATTACTGCCTAGGACATTTGAAATATTCGGCAGCCACATCTGGGGATTTTTAGAAACTTGCAGACTTTAAGAGATGTAAGCTGTTTTCCTTCAAGAAGTGCTTACTCAGGCTGGATACGCCTCTCACCTGCCTTGATGGGTCATCTCCAAGTATCCCACCATCACATGGCAGCAGCAGTGGCAGGGCTGTGCCAATGGGTCGGTGGAGAGGTGAGACAGGGCAGCAGCTGAAGTCCCCAGCAGGGCCCAGACAGACCTGCCATCCCCATGGCTAGGTCCACATAGAACCCACGTGGGTTACTGTGGAATAGTCACTATAGAAAATGGACATGTATTAGCACCCTACTTATTTATTCTTTGTTTGCTAATCTTCACTAGTACTATTCAGAGCATGCTTATTTGTGATTTAGATTATACGTTTTTGTTTTCACCTAGAATATAATAATGATCTTCAACAAGACATTGATTCTGAGACTTCGGGTCACTTCAGAGATACGCTCATGAACCTTGCTCAGGTACTGTAAAAACAAGTAGTATGAGAGTATGAGTTTGAGAAGTCTTAAATTTTAAGGTGACTATGGTTAAAGATAGTTGAATAGGGCTACACTTTTTGAACAAGAGAGGGGAAAGAGCAGAAGAGGAAGAGAACTTGAATTCCTTCATCTATTTTGACTTTGGCTTTCAAATGGAGGGAGAGGTCAATAGACTGTTTCATTAAGTCCTTGGATATTCAACTGCTGACCCCCTGCTCAATCTGTCTCATCTCAAAAGGAGTCTACTTGCACGTAGAAATGAGATTTTTAAAGCTCTATTTTGTCCATTGTTAGAATACATGGTTCATAATTCAGTCTAAGCATAATGTTAAAATGGAGATATATCCATATTTGATTATAAAAGAAAGTATTAGATAGTTTTCTGGTTTAAACATTATGGGTTTTGTGCTACTGCACATACTAAATTCCATATGTTTGCACGCAGGCAGATGAATTACCACTATCACACACCAACTTCTGCAGTTTTACCGGTTTGTAGTTTTATGCAACAAAGTTGGTCATACTTGTCAGGTCATGACTTCCCATTCCATTGTAGTCCCTGTGCTCATTATCTTAAAAATCTTTTGTAAACCAGAGTAACGAATAATGACAAAGGGACTGCCAGGAGATAACAGCATACAAAAGGTATACCTATACTTTTATATATGTGTGTCTGGGGAAAAATATTTCTTACTAAGATTTGAAATGGCAGTAGGCTTCATGGAGATGCAGAGATAAAGAGCAGATGTTTCAAATGTAGAAGCTATAAACAGGAAATACTTTTTCTAATGCTTTTCTAATGTTTTTCCCCGTAATAATGAAAATTCTTCCTTGTGTAAAAATGAAGATCTATAGATTAAGCAACCTCACTTCTCACCTTTGTTAAAACCATGAGACACATTTTACTTATCAAAAGAACAAATTTAAAATAAATTAACTCAGACTAAATTATTAGTCTATTTTCTTAAACCACAGATACTCATAAACAGGCCTGAAATCAGCAGCCTCTTAGCTAACAAGATCTAACTGCTATTTTTCAGAAGATAAAGAATAGTTGCAGGAAATTCCAACTTTATTCAGTTATACTGTATACTTCTGAAGATTGTTACTTGAATCATCCATGTTCAGATATGGTTGTATATTAAAAGTCAGTGATATTTCATTAAAAGATAACCATTCTAGTACCATACAACTTACAGAAGATTATTCTATAGCAACATTTCAAATGCATCCCTTACTGGCTTTTTTTCCAGAAACCCTTTGCTTTGATTTCTATTAAATCTTGGGACTTTTGGTGCACGTACACATCTGACTGTGGACAGAAGTAAATGTGTTTCACATATGGAGAGCAAACTATTCAATTGCTACAATGTGGCATTTACGGTTTTCATGTCCACACTGAGGCAGATGAGAAGTTAAAGGTTCTGGAATAGTTAGTCCTTCCTAAATAAACGAACTGAGTTACAAATTCAGGCTAACTAGTATTCTAGTACAAAACAAATGGAAGCTTTTTATTCAAATCCTCTTTTTTTTAATATTAATTGAAATATGATCATTTTCTACAATTTAAAAATAATTATACATATTGTGGGATTCTCCAGCAAAACTATGCCAAGAGCAGTCACTGTTAAATGTTAATGAGGAAAGTGGGCATTTGACTTATGTACAGAATTATTTAACTTATTTTATTGTTCGCTTTTCTGTCTTTTTTTCCTGTGTTTTCTCGTGTATTTAACTTTATGCAGTCATTCCAGCATAATTTCCTTCAAGTAATTAATCTTGTTAGTAGGAATTCCACTGTGTGAAATTCGTACCATTTAATTAAAGTATAAATTAACGTTTTTAATGGAAAAGAGCTACAAATCAGTCATTCTACAAGTTGATAGCCAATGCATAATTTTAATTCTCCCTTTCACATATAGGGTAAAATGACTGTAAATTTTAAACTAAATTGCTTCAAACATGTATCATTAAGGCAGTGATTACATGCAGCTTGGGATTCTTAAGAGTTCTGCGACCAAGGCTGATTTGTACCCTTACAAGACAATTACAGTTAAAAAAGCAATTCCAAAAATTGTGTGCTCATCTCTTTTTCTAACAATTATATGTCAGATCATAGCATGTTTACTAAAGCCTGTGAGCTTGATTTGTGTAACTGAAAAGCTATTAAATGTATGGGAAAATATGGTTTATATATCAAAGTTGTCAAACAACTTCCTAGTCTTGGATCTTAATTTTAGATCATGGCTATGAGCAAAATCTCCATTATTTGATGTGTTTGCTTTTGCGGTTTGTGCAGGGAGAAAAAAAAATTAAGAAAAGATTCTTCTGTAATATGCATATTGATAAGAAACAATCAGTGAATGGCAAACGTTACTCTGATCTTTGTTTTCCCCTCATAGTTCCATATTATAGTAAGCAATATAACATCAATAATACTGGAAATGGTGGTGGGATGGTGGTGGTAAAGTAAAAGCTTATTTAAAATGGGACTAAAAATTGGATAGGTTTATCCACTTCCCCCATTTTTTTCCTCTCACAAGATCATTCATCATTCCAGAGTTCCTCTACTTAGAGGAAAAGAAGACAGAACGTGAAGACTTGAAGATATTTTCTACAGTTACAAATTCAACCATTGAATGCATTGATCCAACCTAAAAGCCCATATGGGTTGTCTCAAGAAATGAAACATAGCTTCATATAGAGACAATTTTATATTCCTGCAGTCTTTTAAGATTTAACTTTTGAAGACAATGTTTGGTTTTTTTTCCCCCAGGGAACAAGGATGGAAGGATATGCAGATCCTTCTACAGCTGCTCAGGATGCAATGGTAAATATATCAGGCATGAGCTTCTCAAACACACACAAAAAAAAAGGACAAATACAAATGTTGAAAAGTGATTTAGGACTTACTTAAAATCTTTTGCATCTTTTTTTCATTTTTCTGTTATAATAGATTCTATGGGAAGCATGTCAGCAGAAAACAGGCGAACACAAAAACATGCTGCAAATGATTCTCTGCAACAAGAGTTACCAGCAGTTGTGGATGGGTAAGCCAGCGGTTCAGCTGTCTGAACATAGAGTGGAAAGGAGAAAATCTGACTTGCTAATAAAACCATGGCTTACATACCAAGAAGCTCAGTGTGCAGCAGGGTATTAGCTGGAAATCTAAGTGTGAACTGTTGGAGCTCTCAGACTCCTACTGATGTTAATAGGATTTTGGAAGCAATGCAAAACTGAACTCTGGCTGATGACTACAGAGAGCTGTAGACAGAACAGACAGACATCAGGATGCCTAATAACAGAGAGAAGAGTGTGACCAGGGAAAGGCACAGGCTACGGCTGCACTGAGTTTACACACAACACCACAGGATGAGGCAGATTCTCTTTTAACTATTTTCTTCATTTTTCTTAAGTAACTCTTTGCTATGAGTGGAAACACCTTGGGAGAGGCAGTTGGAATATTTTCAATGTTTGTATGTGAAAACACATTACGTTGAAGCATTTCCCTGAAAGTTTCAAAGAAGTTTTTGATGGGAGCACTTCAAGGTCCGCATCCACTCTCTCATAATGAACATACACACAGAAACATAATGGGATGTTTTATTTAAAATACATGATCAGACATAATTACAGATTGCAAGAAATCTATGAGAGATCATCCAGATTTTCCACTATAGAAAAGAAACCTGTTATATCTGTTTTGTGACAAGTTTGAGATGTCTTTTGCTCTATAGCGGAAAAAACTGGCTGTTTGGTGACAAGTTTATCACTGCACAGCCAGCTGTATTTCTTATGCCAGCTTCTACCAGTAGCTTAGAACTACTTTGCTGCCATGGATCAACAAATTAATTCTTCTATCATGATTCCTGTAAGGCTGGTGATGACAGGATTACCATAATGTAACACACCTGCCTCTGTTCTACTCTCTTTCTGGAACAGAGATTTGAGGGTTCTGCCTGCAATGTAGTCCTCCATAAGTCTTGTAGCAAGCAGTGAGGTGAAAATTTTCCTCATTCCCTAAAGGAGTAAGCACACCCTGTTCATCTGTGTGTGTAAATCTGGATACCTGCACTATCCAGAAAGTGCCCTTATCTGGATAATAACATGTTACGCATGTCATGCCATGGTGTCCTGGTTTGACTCAAACCATGACACATGGCTTCTTGTCATAATCTGTGAATCTGTCCAGTTTTAGCCAAGCTGAGCAAGGAAGTTTGCTTAATGACATGACATTCTTACAAGTTTTGTAAACAAAGGTTGCTAGATAGAGAATTTATTAAAGCTTCCAGTGAAACAGAGGCTTTGGCATGCGTTTATTTTATATTGTATACTGGAGAACCCAGAGAGAGAATGTCCTCGAAGCCAGATTTCAGGCTACTGGTTTAGATTGCCTTACCTGGGGAATATAAACATAATGAAACACTGAAAATAAACAGGGAAAAAAATAAACTCAATAGGTATAGTACTTGAGGGGAAGCAGGGAAAAAAAAAAGAAAAAAAGGCAGGTTGATCATTATTAATGAACTAGAATAAAGCAAGATATTTTTTTTCCCCAAGTTTTCCAGGAGTTCCAAAATATCTCTGGGCAAGACATAGTAGATGCCATTAATGAATGTTATGATGGATACTTTCAGGAACTACTGGTTGCAATAGGTAACGTAAAAATATCATTTTATACTAGCAGTAATATCTTAATAAATATCTGGTATGGTATCTCTGATGCATCAAGAATATTATTGTTATGATATTTTTATCCACTTTGCTCTCCTTTATTGTCATTGAATTCTCAGAGATAATTAGAAAAGACTATTTGAATGACTTTTTCATGTTTGTCAAAATCTAAAAATGTGTTATGCAGCACTAGATTCTGACTGAGCAGAACTAGTATCTGTTCTTTATTTGATAACAAATTTTGTGTGATCAATGAAAACTGCGTTACCAACTGATTCTACACAAATTAAATAATTGGCAAAGTTTTCAAGACTTCAGTGGTATACAGACAAGTTCCAAGTTTTATGTGCCTTTGTTTCCCATTTATAAAATAAGGATAATAATATTTCTACAAAGATGTCATATGAACATGTTCACTGATATTTAGTAAGTCTGTCAATGCAACAGCAATGAGCACCCACCCAAAATAAGAACCAGACTTTTAAATTATAAATATAGTTATGTTCGTGAAAACCAGTAGCTTAATTTTAAGTTGAGTCACAAATAGCATTACCCAGCTTTATATTTTAAGGAGCCCAAAGCCAACAGAAATTATTTTATAATAATCTTATGTTTACCTGTTTCAACTCTTCTCTCCTAGTTCTCTGTATTCGTGACAAGCCTTCCTATTTCGCTTACAGGCTTTATAATGCAATTCATGTAAGTAGTCTTTCTTTTTCATATATCATAAAAAGTTGCTTCCCTGTATTTTTTGTTTGCTTGATTATTCTTAAACAAGTACTTACAAATCAATCTGTTCAATACTTAAAGTGTGATTGCATGTTTTAAAACTGTTGGTACCTACATAAATTTCAAAGCAGTAGGCCCCAAGCAAGAGTTAGGATTTATTAGGAAAAGGTTAAATATTTAGATTCCTTAAAAATATATCTGTTGGGTAACTTCGTTGATCTGAATTTTTTTTTAAATTGAAAATCTTTCTTTTCTGTGGATTGTATCTCCCCCTGCTGTGCAGAACTCAATGTGCACTTTTCTTACTATGCATTTTTTTCTGTAGAGATATAATAACTATCACTAAAAATTAAATCATAAATTGTTACATAAAACCAAGTAGTTATATTTTCTTGTGGGGCTCTCTCTCTCTATATATATACACACATATATACAGGTTCTTTTATCTTTGTGTGTAAGTGCTAACACGCTAAAACAAATGAGTGCCAAGAAGAAATGCAGATAAATGCAAAGAAACACCTACAAATTCTTCCTACTAGAGGTCACTGAAGACATTTGCTTTTGTTTTTCATTCATTAGTGAAAGTGCTGAGGCATTATGCTGTATGAAAAATAAAATATAACCTTTTAAGATTAATCTTTTACATGTGATCGTTAGAAGATGGTCAGAAAAGCCAGCCATAGCTAAAATGTGAAGTATCATCTTAAGCAGGAATGGAAAAGATAGGATTCAAGGCAGAACAACCATACAAAACTTTTCAGCAACACTTTGACAGGGCTCCAGTGTCCTCTTCCAGATGTTGCCACTACTGCTGTCCCCTATTTCAGCTAAACCAGCAGCAGTGGCAGCAAAAAATGAAGGAAAATCTCGGGGGCTGAGAAGAAGAGGCAGTATTTTGTCTAAGTGGTCAAAAGAGGATTCTGGCACATGACATGAAAAAGGTTTGCCAACAGTACCAGGAAATACCAGCTATCAAGAAAAGTGACATTTCTCAAAGGTCCTGTATAAAGACCGCTTTTCAAGTTAAAACCTCTTTTTTAAGTTTAAGAAATACCACATACTTTTCTTCTATATTATATTCAACTTATATATGTGATGCAGGAAAAAGTTTTTAATGATTAAGACTAAACATTTGCATTTTGTTTTAATTAGTATTTTACTCTGTTTTCTCAGTGTTTTAATGAACACAGATAATCTCAAAAGACATGCAAGAATTTAAAATAGAGTCTGGTTTTGCAACCAAATTATGTCTAGATAATACCAAAAAACTTTTATACATCCATTTATAATACAATATAATAAAACCCACCCAGGATTATAATACTTGAAATTATAGTCCATAATGGTTTACAAGAAATTTTTTAATCTAGCCATCAAGCATGTATCAAATTCTCCCTCTGCAGCTTTGTAACATATCTCATTGCTTGTTTTTTGGAGAACAAGATTTCAATATCAATAGCTAGTCAATAAAATTACTATTTAGCTTTAAACAATCTAAATTGGTCTTCAGCTATCCCAACCCTAAATCTGTTTTGATTATTTTTATTACCACTAGATGTCCCTGTTCTCCACACAATTACAATATGAAAGTTTATTTAGAAACAGCTAAAATAAAACACAGCTGAATACAAGCTATGTAAATTCTAAATCAATAGTTAAAAATCTCACCGAAATCACATTCAGCAGAAGATGTGAAATAGATTGTTTGCTTCAGTATAGGGGTCTAGAGCACAAGCCTTTTGAGGAGTGGCTTACAGAACTGGGGCTGTTTAGCCTGGAGAAACGGAGGCTGAGGGAAGACCTTGTCACCCTCTACAACTACCTGAAAGGAGATTGTAGCGAGGTGGGGGTCAGTCTCTTCTCTCAAATAACAAGCGATAGGACAAGAGGAAACAGCCCCAAGTTGCAGCAGGGGAGGTTTAGATTGGATATTAGGAAAAATTTCTGCACTGAAAGGGTTATCAAGCATTGGAACAGGCTGCCCAGGGAAGAGGCTGAGTCACCATCCCTGGAGGTATTTAAAAGATGGGTAGATATAGGGCTTAAAGACATGGTTTAGTGATGGTTTTTGTAAGTGTTAGGTTGATGGCTGGACTAGATGATCTGAAAGATCCCTTCCATCCTGGACAATTCTATGATTTTATGACTCCACAATGACACTCACAACAGGAACTGAATACCTAAGACTACTGAAAGAAAAGTTCATCAGGCTTCTCTTTTTAAAAGTTTCGGTGCGTGGTTGAAACAGTGATATGTGGGGAATCGCATGTTATTCAGTAACATGAATTCTATTATGTAAAAACCATAGGATAAAACCTTTGAATTCTTAGACTCCTTTAAAATCTAGGATATCTTTATGGAGAGCCTAATTAATTGGCTTATCTATCAAACATTAATATGAGCACATACAGACAGGCAAACACATATTGTCCAAATATCAAGTTTACTCTTATTTTGTTTTCTTTTTAGGACTTTGGGTTTCACAATAAAACAGTTATAAGGATTCTCATTGCCAGGAGTGAGATTGACTTGATGAATATTAGACAGCGATACAAAGAGAGATACGGGAAATCACTCTTTCATGACATTAAAGTAAGTTCTTACACACTTTTTCATATATTCAGCACTGGGACCATACAGACTGTGCCATGGCCTACCAGAAAAATAGAGGTTTAATCTCCATTCAATTACTTGAATTTATTCAATTAAAAAAAGAAAAAAAAAAGAAAAAAAAAAAAAAGCAATGTATAGAACTAATACTGTGTCTTGTCAGTGCCTCAGGTTGACTTCATTAAGTGAGCAGTAAATTCTCAACTCACTCTCATTCTATGTGATTTTGTCCCTCCCTGTTATCAAGAGGAGGATTTACAGGGCAGGACAATGTACGCTGAGGATAACTTTGCGTGAATAGTTTCTACACTCATTGATATCATCTTCTTTCATACTGTCCTGCAAGGTTAGGCTGATATCTCATTTGTGCAAAACTAAGAAAAATCTGGCTCTATCCTTGCACTTAGGTAGTTTCAACCTTCAGAAAAACTATTCCTCTTGTACTTTTCCTCTGTATCTTAAAACAAAACTCTGACACGGTTTAATTGTACAAAAATTACTCTTGCTAAGACACTTTATCTTTTTTCTATTGCTATAATCCAACAGTAAGATGTGCAGTAACTGTAAGAAATTGCTCAAGATTTTTTGGTATTGAACTTGAGAAGTATTAAACAGGTTTGATCCAATCTCCAAAGGGAGATTGTTTCTAGCTGCCTAAGCAATCAAAGCTCAAGGTATGAGAAATTAAAAAAATCTTAGTCTAGAAAAATTCTTGGCCTAGAATCCTTATGAAAACACTGTAATATTTTGTGAAACCTTACAACATCTATCTAGTCCTTGACACACACCAAAAGAAGAAAAATTAAGATATCGTATAGCCACAGAAATGTTAATTTATTTTTTTCTTGCAGCGTTTTGCTTCAGGGCATTATGAGAGTGCTTTACTTGCTATCTGTGCTGGTGATGCTGAAGATTATTAAGGAAGAAGAAGATGAACTTGGAAGGCTGTATAAATCTATTTTAAATAGAAACTGAAGCTATACACAATACACTAACTGTAAGAGATTCCTAATCTACATAATAGAACAGAAAATCCAGAGCTTGCCATTTGCTAATATTAAATCTTTCTTGAGACAGGAAAAAATGTTGGCAGGAACATGGTTTTATCCCTATTTCTGTTTCTATTATTAATATAAATTAATCAAGCAAGTAGTAAAATAACTCCATGTAAGCATGTGTTTATCATTTAGTCTTGCAATATCCCAAACATTAGACAATAGGCTCTGGAAGAACCTATTAACTTCCACACTAGAGAGAAAAAACTATTTGCTTTATTCACTTTTAGGAGCATGATTTCTTCCTTTCAGTATTTATTTTCTTTTCTTTCCCACTTCCTGTACCTCATATTTTATGCTCTTTAACATTATTGTTTTGGTGACTATCAAACTAAGCATCTGCCCCAGTCTATTATCAGTCACTCACCGAAGAGCGTATTGTATTGTCTTTCACTTAGCCCACACACTTAATGGCATTTCATTTTTTCCATTTGAAACAAAAGGAAAAAATAGAATCAAGTACCCCAAACCACTCTTGATTTAGTGCCATGCACTGGAAACCCCTGGAAGGCAAAGCAGTATGTAACTTTGAATGGAGGAGTTCCAGAGGAGTAAACTCCGAAATTCCATTTGCGCCTCTCATTTTAATCATTAATTGAATATTGACCTTCAGAGCACTGAGGTATCTCCAGGATGCCCCAGATGGTAGCATTAGGTAACTCTGCATCTCCAAATGAGGCTGAAGGAAGCAGTCCTCAAAGTACCAGCAAACTCAGTCTGACAACATCTGGTGACAACAGCTCGTACCACAACAAGGAAAAGAGGCAGAGCCCAGCCCCGAGCCCTTGTCCCACAGGAAAATGTGACACTGCTTTTAAGCATCCTGAGTCTATTCAGTGCAGCTTATCCATGAGACTCTCCGGCCCGTGTGTTCCTACCTCCTCTCAGTCTGTTATGCAAACAGACGTAAGTAAGGGAAAATTTGGTAACATTCACTAAAATAAATACCCTTTGTTCTTCTCCTGCAGCTACAAGGTTTCCAACTTCACACAGACGTTTGCTACTGTTTTTTAACTAGGTACTTTCTGCACGTATAACTCAGTATGACTGAATAAAGCACAGCTATGAAAACACAGAAATACGTGGTTGCTTTTATGCACCTGTCCCTTCCCTCAGTCTGTGAGAATGACGTTATTTTCAGTGTATCTTGCTTTTTCGCAACTACTGACCTCATGCTACAAATCTATTGATTTAAAATAAAATCTCAGTTGAATCCCTCTTGAGTGTGACACATTTCAAAATATTTCATGTGGATAACGCAATTATTAAGCCAGAACTTTGGAAAGAATGGCTCTGAGAGGAAAAATGAACTCTGAACAACAATGAGAATGAGATGGGCACTGTCCCAACTTGTCAGGATGAACAAAATCCTAAGCTTAAGTTATATAATGATTTTGCAACTGTAGTTAGAGGTAGCTAATAACAGCCGTACCTCAGCACAGTGGAGTTACTTCGCTTTAACTCTGTATACTTGCAGACAGGAATAAGGACACCTCTCTCAACCGCAAACGCCTTGTTCTCCCGATGCCTCCCACAGAACGAGGTCCCGAGGCCGCCTCACAAGACGCAGGGCGGGAATTCTGTGGGGAGCCCGTCACAAAATGGCGGCGGCGGCGCTAGGGCCCTGCAGGCGTCCCGGGGCGCTGCCCTGCACGCGCCGGGCAGGGGGCGAGTCCCAGCACCCTCCGCCCCGCCCCTCGCCGGCCGCATCACACTCGAGAGCTCCGCGCCCCGCCCCCACGGCACGGCCTCACGCCCCCGTCTGCTCTGACTGGAAAGCGGCGGTGTCAATCTCGCTCCTTGCCCAATCGCCACCGCGTCTCTCTTTGCCCCTTCCCCCACCCGCCGCCGCGTTCCACTTCCCGGGAGTTCGGAGCTCGCTGGGGTCTTCGGCTCCGTTGCTGCGTCCCGCAGATCCCCGGCGGCGGGGGCTGGCTGCCGCCGAACTGGAGGCAACGGGGCAGCGGGACGAGCCAGGGGTGCCCAGCCGGCCCGCCTGTCAGCCGGGCCCGGGGCAGCGGGACGAGCCGGGGGCGTCAAGCCGGACCGCCGGCGAGGCGGGCCCGGGGCAGCCGGAGCGGCGGCCTCGGCCTCCCGCCTGCCTGTCGCAGATGGAGGCCAGCCTGACGTGCGCCGTGTGCCTGTCCCTCTTCGAGGAGCCGGTGACGCTGCCCCTCTGCTCGCACAACTTCTGCCGGGCCTGCGTGCTGGAGTGCCTGGCCTCCGCCTCGGCCGCCCGCCTGCAGCAGCAGCAGCAGCGCGGCCAGGGGCAGGTCCGTCTCTTCCGGGGGGGGCCGGGGCCGGGCGCTGGCGGCGGCGCGGCCGGCGCCCGGGTGTCGTGCCCCCTGTGCAGGAAGCTGTGCCCCCTGCCCCGCGGCGGCGCCGCCGCGCTGCCCGTCAACACCACCCTGGCAGAAGTGGTCAAGCTGTACCGGTCTGGCGCGGCAGGGGCCGCCAAGGCCGGGGAGGCAGAGCAGGGGCCGGGGGCCGGCCTGTTCTGCCCGTTGGCGCTCGGGGGAACCTGCCAGAAGCATCCGAGCCGGCCGGTGCAGCTCTACTGTCGGATGTGCCGCCAAGCGGGCTGCGGGCAGTGCGTCTCCGAGGAGCACCAGGGCATCTTCCACTCCGTCAACCTCATCGACACCGTGTACCAGGAGGAAAAAGTAAGCGCGACGCTTCCCCTCCGCGCCAGGGCTCCGCCTGGGAGGTCGGGCTGTCCCACGGGGCGTCCCGCCGGGCCCGGGCTGCTTTTCCTCGGAGAGGAAGGCGAGAGGCAGCGAGGGCGTGTGCTGCTGTGAAGCAGGAGTCAGGGTCTGTTTGTGGGCTCCCGGGCTGTGCCTTCCCCGCCTGCCGTCGGGCTTCATCCACCACATACAGGGGACCAGGTGATATTACAGTATCGACAGTTCTGTACCCAACTTACCAAAGCACCTGAAGAGTTCGGGGGGGGGTAGGGAGGTGGGGTGTGTTTTTGTATGGTTGTTTTTTTTTTAATATAGAGACTTGCAGTTTTTGCTGAGAAAACACGCTGATGATGAGTTTATTGCACGTCTGAATCCAGTTTTTCCAAGCTCAGGAAGACGTTAGTCCTACTAACACAAAATAACCCCACTCACTGTCTTGTTTATAGGCTCTCTGAGCTGGCATGTGTAATTTGGGTCATAGATAATTACGTATTTAGAAATAGGTGGTTTAGGTAAGTCATAATTTAATAAATGTAAAGCCAAAATGCATTCCTGTTTGCATGAAGAAAGCAACTGCCTGGCCTAATGGTTGGTTGCCTGGTTGTAATGGTAGTAGTTGTGATTTTTTTGCCAAAATAGCTGCCGTTTGGGTAGAATGAGCTTTTGTGTTCTGTGCAAATTGGGTATAGGGTAGCATGTCATACAGCGGTTCTGCTGTGTAGTAATTGAAACAACTGCAGGACAGTGATGAAGGGTATAGGTATAAAAGTTTAAGTACATCACCAACTATTCTTTAAGCCAAAAGTTGCATTTGCACTGATTTCCCTCCTGCCTGTCCCATCACCTAGTGCATGTCACTCAGGAAACCAGGGGAAAACAGTCTATGCGCTAGACTTTATGTAAAACGTACAGATACTGTAGTGAGGTAGAGGAGGGGAAAAACAGTGATAATCTTAGTTTAAAACCAAACAGAATTAACTCACTTATGGACAGCTTTCTATTTTATCAGTCTGAGGCATAAAAAAAACGTGACTGTCACACAGTTGCCTGTAGAATAACAGCATTAAAACTTACATTGTGATAGAGGTGCATGTGAGGGGAGAGGTTAAAAAAAAGTGCAGAAACAATGTTTTAACTGTAAAGTAACCCTTTAGCTATTCTAGCAGTATGCATTGTAGGTGAAACATTACTTTGAGAGAGAGAAAGCAAAAGAAAGTTTGGGTACTGATTCAGGAAAGCATTAAATATATTCAAGTGATGTTTTCAATTGCAATCTTTGTTTAATATGTTGTTCAGAACATCCCGTGTTGTGATTCTAGGTAACCACTGAAACGTATTTATTTTATGGAGTGGATAAAGTCGTAATAAGTGTTTCAATTGTCTTGCAGTTAACTTTCTTCAGCAGTCTGAAAAAAATGAGAATAATAAATGAGAAGCTGATGAATGAAATCTCGAGTCAACCGCATGATGCAGATGTGAGTTACAGATGCGCATATTGGTTTTATATATATACATAGGTGTCTTTGTTTCTGTTCTTATGATAGGTTAATCACAAGACAGAGCGTACTGGTGCTTCCTGTGGCATAGGTGTGCTCTGAGCCTAGTTAGGGAAGTGACTCCCCGTAGACATTGCTACTGCATTTTCATCTATGTTTATGTTCTTGTGTTTCTAGGTGGCACTGAACAATGACGCGGAGATAATTGCACTGGAATTTGGAGAAATTTTCAAAACTCTGGAAATGAAGAAACGGCAATTGCTAGAAGATGTTGAAAATCAAAGAAGTAAAAAAGAGAAAGAATTTCAGATTTGGAAAAAAATGAAGGAAAGTCACAAGAAGACCATTGAGAGTTTTTTGAAGGACTGTGAAAAGCTTGTCCATGAGCGTGATCCTCAGCGTTTCCTGGAGGTGATGGACTTTCTGTTATTACTTGATATCAGTTGTGTAATGAACCTCAAATGTCATATAGAGCCTGCTATATTGTGGATTATGATAATGATTGGATCAGGAAAAAAAAAATACATACTGAAATTATTTAACACTTGATACTTTTCTAACAGTGCTTTTCATTTTAGAAAAGCTTGAAAAGCTTTCTTTGCAGCTTATTGTTGATATTTAGTGAATTCAGTAGACACTTAATTTCCTCATTGAAAACTGATTAAATTAATACCGACTGTACAGCTGTTGCTGTAACATTTGCTATATTATGCTACCAGCTGTGACAGTAAACTGCCTTGGTACTGGGCAGGGAATTATTTACTCCCTTCAAAATTGTCTCACATTTGCTTTTTCATATTTATTTTCAAATGCTTTGTGTATTAAGCATTTTCATTACATTTTTAAGCTTTTAAGACATTAAAAACACTTTTTGGGAAATGATTGGAGCCTGAACTGGTAACTTCTCTGTGTTGCACCATGGAGTACCATATTGGGATACCTGAGCTAAGGTGATGATGCTGATTCTGAAGCCTGCTGTAAACTTTGCACCGAGGCGTGCAATGGAGATACATCAGCCTATTCAAACCGAGCTTAGGTACTTCTGATACACACTGTACTATGTAGTGTATACACTTCTGTATACAGGACCCTGGAAGTTTTCCTCATAGTGTTTAACACAACTGCAGAAAAAAACGACGTTTCTGATTTAGAGAGAAATGCTATAGGAACCCAAGACACAAGCTTAATCTTCACTGTTACTTAGGCTAGTGTTTCATCTCGTTTATGTCAAACACTGGCTGCAGTTGTATGGAATTTAGGCAGATGGTAGATATGAGGCAAAGTACTTAAAGAAAACACAAAATTCAGTAGTTGTTTAACTTTAAGGCTTATGCTTTCCTAAGAAACCACAGCATATTGCTGTTTTCTGTGATGAGTCTTTTTGCCACCTTCAGATAAATGAGAAGCTAGAGAAACTACTTAAGAGTTTGGCTAAGTTTCTGGTAACAACTTGTTACCCAAAGTAAAAATGACTCCCGCTTTTGGAAGAAATATTCTGACTCCAGTGATTAGTATATTTAGCACCTTCCCACCTGCCTCCCATAACAGTAAGCAGCTCATTTTATTGAGGTGGAGGTTTGTTGTTGTTTTAAGATTCAGTACAGTGAGATCACCAGGCTTTTATAGGAAAGCAGCTAATCTATAGTCCAGTCAGTTTTTTTACGTATGGGTCATGATTTGAATGCCTTCATTTGGGTCCGAAGGAGTTCTTTTTTCTTAACACAAAATATTACAAGATAAGTCATTTTCCCAGACCTACTTGGCTTTTTTTCCGTTACATTTGGCTGCTCTTTTTTTTCTTTCCTTTTTTTTGTATATGAAAAGGTTTATTTCCTATAGTTCTGTAACTTGAAGACATGGAGTTCAGCCTGAAGTATTTAGGTAAAGCAATAATCTCCTTCTTTTGGGAGTTGAAGGAAAACTCATTCATATCTTACGAATTCTTGTTTTGTTTATAGGTGGCCTGTGGCTTGAATACAAGGTATATATTTATTTTTTTCATGCTTTGTTAGATTCTGTAGTGTAGTTTTAAGATTAAAAGCTAAGAAAATAGTTGCTTTGGATATGGTCAGATACAGCAATTTAAAATAAAAATAGTATTTAGTAATTAAGACATTATAATGCTTTCAGGTTTTTTGGATGCTCTGTATTCCAAATTTTAGGAAATGTGTCAAGAATTTCAGTTGTGCTATCTGGAATTAGAGATAATCAATCTTTTGAATTGGCTCCCTGACAAAAACTGAGTATGGGAATTCATTAATACCTGGTGATTGGATATGTTTAGGTATCTTAAACTCAGGAACACTGAAGCATGCCTGGAGCTCTTACAGAAATCTCTAAGACTAAGAGTATGACTCCATGTATGGAGATCTTGCAGTGTCTGCATTTTTGTGTTTGCAGTGCGCGTTCCCTGTATAATTCTTTCTAAAGATTCTTAATTACATTTCTTAGCACTTTTCAAGCAGCGTTTGAGAAAGCATATTGGAAATTGAGTACTTTAAAATATGCTGTGGGTCAGACTAACATACACTCTGAAGAAAGAGTATAATTTAGATTCAGGTACAGTACACTAAGAGAAGTGGTAGTTTTTTAATCTTTTTGCTGAACTATGGGCACTACTTCTTGCAATAGTCACTGTGTATGAAATCTAATTCGAGTGAATTGTTAAGTAGTAAATTTTAAGAAAAAAACCCAAAGAAACTTGATGTTTTATTGAAGACTTTTTTCTGATTTCTTCTTAATTTTATTTTTGTATTAGGCAGGTGTAATTTAGTTGTTGGCATGTGAGCTTTGAGAAAAGTGTTGAAGTCGGGAATTTGTTTTTTTTCCAGAATGAAAACTCAGCTTGACCTGATGAATATAGCATCCAGCTATGAAAAACCACCAGAGTATACTCAAAAGAAGATGGACATCAAACCTGTGGTTAATGAAATCTTGGCTTTGAAGTTAACGCCCGTTAGTGTAGGCATTGTTAAAGGTAGGGAAGAGGGACTTATTGTAGGAGAAGATTCGGGAAGTCACTCTAGGAGCTTGCAACTTGTGGAACTAATTACTAATACATACTTTTGCCATGCAGACTGTTTAAGTGTTCAAAAGGCAACTGAGCAAATTGATGGATGATAAATTCATCGAGGGCTTTTAAATGCATTTTGTGAATGTGGTTTCTCTAGAAAGTCCTTTGGCTGTAGTTTTGGAAGCTGGAGGAAGTATGATTATAATTTTCCTAAATAACCAGTATTGCCGTTGGAAGTGTGCTGCTGAACTAGACAGGCATTTGTTGTCGTGCAATATGAACATTAACTACACTCTGATTAAATGCTTTTTTTTTTTATTGGAGAAAATGTTACATTTTGTGTCAGGGCAAGCATCTCCAGGCATTTAGAAAACTTCTTATGCAGGCCCCTTGCTTTATATCACAGGGGTTTCAAAAAGTACTGAGGCCTCACTTAGGGCAATATACTTTTGTTCTTAATTGGAATCTCTGTTTAGATGCATAGAAATCCTTCAGTGTTTTCCATACTTAATACGGTCCCATCAATATTCTTGGTTTCTTTCTAATAGATTTACCTTCTGGAGGAAATGAGAACTTGACAAAAAATACTCCACTTAAAAATAACATAAAGCAGTGGGAGGACCAGAAGAATACATCCAATGCATTTCTTGTAAGTTATTGGCTGTGGGGCTACAGCCCTGTGCTATTTTGTTTATTTTGTCTTATCAAAATGAACTATAATGTCTGCTGCAAAACATTTTTCAGCCTGTAGCAGGACAGGAGGAAGCACTAGCAGACGGTAGCAGGATCTGTACTCGCTTAATGTCAATATCAGAAATGTCAGCATTTCGAAACATGAGTCATGAGGTATGATTGAACATCTCTTGTAAGTATGGCGAAGTTACTTCTTGTTATGACGCAACTTTCTAAATAGCTTTCAAAATCTTTTTTCAGTTTTTTTAATAGAAAGGTACCCTTCTGATTCTAGAACATAAATCTGACTAGGTTATTAAAGCTGTCAGGATTTTACTCTTTTTCTTTTTTCTTCAGAAAGCTGGAATTTAATTTTACTGCTAACTTCAGATACTTATTTTTATATTTTGTTGTGACTTTTTGAGTCAAATCTGTAGCTTTCTGATTCAAATAAGCTTCTCTGCCTGTTTGAAGGGGAAGTCATCTGTCTGTGTTCTGTTCTCTGAAGATAATAAAACTAATTCTTTTAAGACTAGCTAAACTCCTGATAATTTGACATGAAATCCAATCTCTTTTTTTGTTTCATCTCCAATGATTTAGTTACACAGCTGGATTTTTTTTTACCTAATAGCAGTTCAATGTGGGTGGCTGAGTATTGTTCTGTATAGAATGGTTCTAGTTACAGTTAGTGAAGCATGGATGGCAGTGAATCACATAATGTATGTTCTGAGAATAACAATGGCAGATGATTAAATGAAAAAGTCTCTTAGGTCCTTTAAATACAGAATTATTTTTCTTTTGCTATATTATTTTGAAGAATGTTTGTTTTCTATTCCCATTGAGAATGTAAGTTATATAGTTATTGTATTTAGTTTAAAAAAATTTAAAAAGAAAACCCAAAAATAGTCCCACCACTTAAGTTGGTTTCAGATGGTTATTTTTCATGACAATTTGAGAAGTTGTCCTTTAATGTCTAAGCTAGTATTTTTAGTTGTTTCTGGTATTAGCAGTGACTTTAAATACAATTTTCTATGGTCTTCTATTTGAAAACCTACTTTGTCATCGGGGTTCCTTGTGTATCTTGTTCAACTGTTTTTAAAGAACATTTTCCATAATGATTTGTGTTCTGTTGCCTTCTAGTGGCAATGGAAAAATACATCATAAATGCAATAGAATATACAAAAACATTCTTCAGTCTTTCTTCATTGTATGCGAGTTTTATAACCTCTGAATCCACAAATGGCACTTCACTTAACGGGTTTTGTTTTGGTTTTTTTTCTGCAATTGTAGGAGTTACGTTACAAATACTATATGGACCGTCAGAAGATCACCAATGAGTTCAAGACAAAAACTTTCCTTGCAAATAAAAAGTATAAATTTGTAACTGCCGAGGCTTTGAAGGATAGGTCCTCAGGAACTCCTTCTGTATCTTCGCCTACCAAAGCAAATAACACAGATAAAGTTAAAATGGGAACTCTGCAAAGAGCAAATGGCTTTGAGAAAAGTTTTTCTGGAACCAGTAATCACAGCATCCCATCCACAAATACGAACTCTTCGGAAACAAATGGTGACTTAAAATTATTTCCTGAGAGAAGTTCCCAGGAAGTAACCACTCCAGCCTTATCAGAAAACTCTAAAGACTTAGTAGTTAGAGAAAAATTGCCAATGCAGGCATCGGCAGTTATTGTTTCCAACGAAATGGACACAAATTCTAGCACTTCATCTGGCTTAAAACCAGCAGCATCAGTTGCTGTTACTGTTTCAAATTCAGAATTTCTAGATGTTTCTGCAGAGACACTTTCTGCTTCGCCTTTTGCTTTCAGTGCATGTAACAACTCATTACCCAGATTTATTAAAGATGCGCGTACGTTTTCCTTTAAAAAGAAAGAGAGGAAATATGTTTTCCCTCAGTTTTATCTGGGAAAATGTGATCGTGTGGATAAAACTGATAATGAAGATGAAAGCAAGCTTAGAAAACATGGTCCTGGAACCAAAACCACAGTTTCTGATGCTTCAACCGGTCCTAATTTAGACTCAGCAAAAAGTGAGAAGTCAGATTTTTCGTTTCCCTTTAGCAATTCAGAAAGAGATTGTTTTGCAGGATTGGGAGTCGGCAATTCATCTCCGGCTTTACCATTATCCTCACTTTTTAGCCAGTCTGAGAAGCCATCTGACAAAAATACATCATCTCATTTGAGAGAAAAAACACTTTGTGCAGAGGAAACTCCAGAATGTGGTACGCAGAAGCCATCTGTCTCAGGGGAACAAAAAGCTAATGCCTCAGAATCCATCTCAACTGCAGCTTGCAGTACTTCAGAAACCAACACTGCAGCTGGGGTGAATGATGTCTCCGAGTTTCCACTTCTCCCCAGAAATTGTGTATTTTCCTTCAGAAGTAACTGTTTTCAGTGGCCTTCACCGGTGTTTTCATTTGGAAGTATTGTCAGGAATACTTCTGACTCGCTGACATCCTCCGTGCTTTTGTCTGGAAATGGTACTGAAAAAATGGAAAAAGAGACAATGAAATCTCCTGAGAAAACACATCTCAATCTAGAGAAGCCTGTTTCTTCAGAGTGTGCAGAACCTGCTTCTAGACATAGTCATCCAAAATGTGAAGGTTTCTTCTTTCCCATGAACTCATCTAAGAAAACTGAAAGCGCAGAAATGCTCGCTAATAGTAATTCTTGCAGTCAGCCTTTATGTCCACCTGTCCTTCCTGTTGAATACGATAATGAATCATCCACTCAACTTACTGTTACAGCA
This sequence comes from Limosa lapponica baueri, assembly GCA_002844005.1. Taxonomy (NCBI): domain Eukaryota; kingdom Metazoa; phylum Chordata; class Aves; order Charadriiformes; family Scolopacidae; genus Limosa; species Limosa lapponica. The sequence goes on along the minus strand of KZ507056.1, from coordinate 3,289 downwards.
GCAAAACAAGAAACAAAGGTAAAAGATGAAGAAAGTGAAACTGTTGCTGAAAACAGCTGTTCCTGCCCTCAGAGGGCACATGCACCCGGGTCTGTGCTGTTTCAGGATGCAGCTCGTTCCATTCCTGGCACGTGCAATGATCCGTCTTCAGGAGGTTCTGTGCTTCCAGTAGATGAGGCAGGGGGAACGCCAAGTGACAGCGAGTCTGACACTGAAGAGCTCAGTCAAGCATCCGTCTCCACTGATACCAGCAGCGCATCAGAGTATTTTTCTGTTGCCGAAGACAAAATATCTACTAGAAGAAAATCAGAGACGTGAAGAGAGTGTGAAATGGAAGATAACTATGTTTAAATAAGCTGGAATTAAATAAATGCTTCTTAGCACATTAAAAAGTGAGGATACCTGTGATTTTTATAGCTTTTGTTTTCCCCGACTCTTGCCAATTGAGGTGTCTCTTAGAAACCTGCTTATCAGCAAGTCCAATGTACTAAAGTGATTTCTATAGTACAAATCCAAACTGAAGAAACAACTAAAAATGTTTTATCCTGTTAAAGACTTAAGTATGACTGTATCTGCTGTATCTTTAAGAATGCAGACCTTCCACCTTCCTAGAAGTGCCCCTGGGGTATGTGGGGGGCTGAGGTGTCCCAGAAAGCAGGTTCAGTGAAGCCTCAGCAGCAGGGAGCAGTAGAAGGCTCTTTGGGTACAGCAGCACTTGCCACCAGGGTTGTATCCGTAAGGAGAGCCCAGACAGCAGCCTTTGCCTCGTAGGCATGGAGGGAGCAGAGCCACGGGGAAAGTAAGGGATGTTGAAGGCCATTACCGAAAATTGTTTTGCACATCCGCCTCTGGTTGTTTTTCTGTGATGTGTTTGATGTGTGTTGAAGGTGTGATTTCAACAATTGCCCTTATGCTTTGGAAATTGAGACGCTACATCAATGTTCTTGTTACACATTGCAGAAAGGTATCGGCTACGCTTCTGAAATGCTGCCTTTATTAAAAGTAACCAGCACAATTAGTTTTCAGTTTCTTTTGGCAGCAGTTTGGGAATCAGTGGGCAGACAGCTACTTGCTGTTTCGATGAAAGCATTAGGAGAATCTAGCTTTTGAAAAACGCAAAAATCTCCTCTTAAAATTCGTGTAACAACAGGAAAAAAGGAAAATGCTTCCCACTGTAAGTATTAATGATCCAGAATTCATTGAATCCTTAGTCTGTGAAATATGATATGAAGATAAAAATACCATCTTTTCTAATTTATTAACCATTTTGTTGCATCTAAGAGATAATTGTGCTTTAGCTATTAGAATACACAGATGGTAATACTATTTCAGATTAAAGCACTATTTCATTTAGTGTTCACTTTCCAGCAAGAGCTGGTGCCAGACTTTAAATAAACTAATCCTGCATTAGGTAGACACATCAACTGGCAATTGTTAGATCAGAAAGTTTAATATCACTTCAGAATTTTCCACTGGCAAGTAGATAATAGTCTTAAAAAAAAAAAAAATCCAATTATCTTTGTAACTTCATAAGAGAAATATTACTTACATTTAAATCTCTGCAAGGCTTACCAATATACTTACTGGGACAGAATACTTGGAAATACTGTTCTTGGTTTAGGAAACACTGACCTAACTTTGATTTGTTTTAAATTCTCGGCCTTAGTTTTTCCTGTGTCAGTGCATTCCTCTATTAAACGTGCCAAAAAATAATTTCTAGAGTTTATAAAACTTGCCAATCGTCCCTTTGCATCTGCATTATTATAAGGAAGGTGGTGAAAATTCTCTTTATTGTTAGTTTTATAGGTCTTTATGTTCATCTCTATGGAGAAAACTGAAATACAGTAAGACAAGAATTGTTCTGCTTTTATCTCTAGATACTCTTTTCATGTTCTGCATGTGTAGGGGAGAAGTGTTAAAAAGGTATTAAGATCACGGCAGAAAGTGCCATGGATGGAGGTTGATCTCACTATAATGAAAACAAGAGAAATGGGACAATTTTAGCGAGACAGATAAGGTACTATAAAACTTGTTGCCAGAAGGTTGTAGGAAATGCTTGTTTTCTGCTACAGTGACTGAAAAAGAATCCTAATGAGCTAGGGTTATTCAGAAACCCCACTGAATTTCTTAAAATTGCTTATATTCAACGTATCTTCTGTATCTTTCTATTACAGTGTTTCATAAGAGTTTGATAGAGTTAAACTTTAAAGCAGATACTTTGTCTTTTAGGGAAGAGACACCATTATAAAATCATAAAGCAAATAAACAGGCTATGATACACTATATTTAAAAGCAGAAATTGTTGCCATATGGGTTCGGTACAATCCTAGGACTGCCTTTCAAGCATGGCAAGTTGTTGTCTCGGTGCATTATAGCTCAGCATTCAGGTTTTACAAGGAGACAAATGTTAAGCGGGATGTTTTATTTACAATAGGTTACAGTAAAATTAAGTCCACCCAGATATTAAATCAGCAGAATTATTGATTTTTCTGATGCTTTCTCGTGTTGATTCCTTGGTCATTTTGACTTAATCACTTGGTCATCTTTCACTACTGACTCCTTGCTAAAAGCCGTAACAGAAGTGAGTTGCTCTTCATATACAGTATTAAAAGTGAAAAGTTGACTGCTGTTACTAATGCTTTAAAGAGACTTTACAGTCTTCAGCATATGAAATTAGTACCCTGTGATAGACCTAATAAGTTTGGTTTTTCACCCGGGATTTCATGCTTCCCCATCAAATAACTGAGAACTCAGTAGGATCGATTTCTGATTTTATTCCTTGGTCAATTAATTGTGTCTTAGCTAAGAAGGCTACTCATTTGTATCAGGAAACACGAACGTGGAAAGGTTCTAAATAAGGTCACTTATACCCTAGCTGGGGAACAGTTGTGCAAGATGTATCTAGATACAGCATGACTTGCAGACAGGAAAGAATAATTGGAGTAAATTTTACGGTCTGAGCAGAGCTAAAGCAGTCTTTTCTACCACTATGTTCCATTTCTGTCGTAATGTTGTTTCATACATTAAAAAACTGGAAGGAGAAAAGAGTTTAAGCCAGTTGATGGTAGCTCAGCAGCACTGCATGACTACATAAGGGTTTTCCCCCTGAGTATCTCTTAGCAACGTTGCATGTGGTTTAATGCTGCCTGAGGAGATTTCAAGTCAAAAACTTTATCAGTGATTGTTTGATGAACACCAGAGCTAATTCAAAGAAATGGGATTCTGAATAGTCCTTAATGCACGTCTAGCTTATTATCAGTAGAGAATAACTTCCATCGCGATCTTGGTC
>KZ507055.1:4011-28133 GCA_002844005.1 Limosa lapponica baueri | reverse complement strand
GTGATACCAAAGCACCGTATTTCCATCTCTTCCAGGTCCAGGGGGAATTGTAACGTGCCGCTAAATATAAGTGGCGTGAATCTGTCCAGTAGGATGATCTGACATACAAACCCCCTACTTTATCCTGGTTTTTATGTGGAGAAATAAAATTTGTCTGCTTTGACCTTCTCCTTGCTACTGATATATTATAAAAGAAGGTATTATAAAATACCTGGGGCAGCAGAAATTAACAAATCAATTACAAGATCTGTGCAAAGATTTTGCTGCTTGAAGAAGATTGGAAAAAGTTTAAAGCTTGAAATTTACCTTTGTTGGGGTTTATCGTAACTTTCACTCCACATGCCAATTTTCATGAAATAACCAGATGTGCTTCAACACAAGCATTTCATTTTAGCTAGTTTAGCTAATGAATATTTGAGAGCTGAGAGAAGGAACTGTGACAGTGGGAGGGATCCCACTGGACTCAACCTCCAGTCCCTCGCAGCAGGATTCCACCGAGGCCCCAACTCTGCAGCCTTTGGACTCTCTCACTTTTTTCCTAGGATGATGAGCACATAGTTCTGGAGCCAGGAGATCTGTTTCCACCTTTCTCACCTCCGCCTTCCCCAAGGGGAGAAGTGAAGAAGGGACCTCAGAACCCTCAGCTGTATCGTCTCTTCCGGGTCTTGAAGACCCCAATAATCGATAATGTCAGGTGGGTTCAATACAGTGCACAGCGCCTAAACAGCTTGTCTGTGTCCTTGTTGCTGCCTTGTGTTGGCAAAGAATGAGACTTAGCAGTCCAGGATGGAAATTTTCAAATATGCTGTGCTGTGTCTCCTCTGCTACCTGGGAATGGCTGTAAGTCTCTTACTGCCTGCCTTCAGTTGTCCTGGCAGGTTAGGCTAACATATAAAACCACATATATACTAAGTATTACTGTTCAGGTTATTACTTTCCAACTACATTTGAACAATGCAGGGAGGTCACAGATTTCGTGCATTTGATGTAACCAGCGATATGATACCCTTTGGTCAGCTGGAGATAAAGCTATCTGAATGTCCTGTTGGAGTTTCAGTACACATTGGGGTGATGGAGCCTTCCTGTTTCGTGGGTGAGGAGACCTGGGGAGTTTGCCCAACAGCGCTGCAAATTTCCCTTGGCAAGTGCAATGCTGTTACTGTAGAACTTGGCTTCTCTTTTGAATGTCGTTCCCCGTAGCACAGGGTGAAGACAGTGTTCTGATCAGGCCTACCAGGAGGTTTATATCTGAGGAAAGTGCAGGGTTAGGGTTTTGGTTGCTGAAATCTCAAGCTGTTTTCCATTTTTTTAGGTGGTGTCTGGAAATGGCTTTGTCACGTCCTGTGACAGCCCTGGATAATGAGAGGTTCACTGTACAGTCAGTGATGCTGAAATATGCTGTCCCTATTGTACTGGTAGGTCTCATTTCAAGCCTTTGTTGTTGAATAGAGCCATGTTTTGTCAATAAAGGTGAAGAATTTGCAGCCATCAACAGGAAATTGTGGCCAGGCCCCAACTCATGCAGCTGACTCTGTGTGTACCTTGGGTAGTTCAGAGAAGCAAAGATGCTGAGCCATCTAGCAGTGAGAGTGGAGGGAGGAACTGTAGCAGCAGACCAAGCATATCTTCCAGACTTTCCCAGGGCTGAGAATGTTACAAGGCGGTGAAAACTCCTTTCCTACAAGTTCTAGTAGTTGGCTGACAGTGTCATTTCTATTTGAATTGCAGGCTGGCTTCCTGATCACCAATGCTGTGCGCTTCATTTTCAAAGCTCCTGGAATTGCTTCTTGGCAGTACACTCTTCTTCAGCTACAGGTAAAGGAGAGCTTTGAGCTCCAGTACACCTCCTCCCCAGAGCACCTCTGGGACCAATTCCCTCCCTCAGCAGCTTGCTTCATCCCATGGCAAGCATCCTATGCATGTCCTTGGGCATGCTGGATCCAGGAGCTCTCGGTGGAGCAGGACAACAGCTCTGCTCTGGCCATTCCTCCTAGACTGACCTTTATGTTGTTTGCTCTCTCTCACTTGCCATGTATGTGTGTATATATATATATGTGTGTGTGTGTATAAATATATCTATATGATATCTTTTGCCTTTAAACTTCTAAGAGTTTATGCCGAATTCGGCAGGAAAACCAGCTGTGAGTTAGTGTGATTTATTCATGGCCTCCTTCATTACAAACCCCTAGGGGTGCATGTGTGTCCCCTCCTGTGCTTCTCCCCATGTCGCACTGCTTCCAGTGCAAGCTGTCTCCTTCCTTCCTGCCACTGCCTTTTGCCCATCCTCTCACTTTGGTGGAAAAGATGTCATGTAAAAGGTCTGACTTTTTGTTGTCTCTGTGCTTGCTGGTAATTACAATTTTTTTTTCAGGTGAATGGTGTCCTACCCATCCTTCCGTTGCTCTTTCCTGTCCTGTGGATCCTTGCTACAGCCTTTGGAGAAGCCAGAGTCTTGGCCCAGATGAGCAAGGCCTCATCCACCTCACTGGTAGGTATCTCTCCACATCAAACCATTGCAGAGAAAAGGGCAGGAGATGAGAAGTGCTCTGTGAAGTGAGCACAATGAATTCAGCAGATGTGTCCATGTAGCCGTAAAAGCTTTGGGTCTTTGGTTGTCCCAGCTACGCCGTCTCCCTGGAGCAGTGTGACTTCTTCTTGAACAGATGTTTGAATTTTTTCAACCTGTGTACAGATATCCCAAGGTGATAGGAAGCTCCAGTGATTCCATAAACCTCTTCAAGGCATGTGCTCTCTATCAGCTAAATATAATCTGTCAGAAGGGTTAACATGGAGATAAATGCCCTGTAGTGGCTATAACTAGGGAATGTTTAGCCACTGAGAAGGAATGGGATACATGAGATCCTCTGCAATCCCCTGTTTTAATGTTTGGGCTGAACAGCCCTTTGCTGCGGCTCTGGGGCTTTGCTTGCAGGCGTGGCCTTTGCAGCAGATCAGGGAGTAAGAGGAATTTCTGGTGGTTGTGCTGGTTTGGGGAATGGAGTTTGGCAGTCTGATCGGCGTGTGATCCTGAACTGGGTGCACTGATGGGTGTCTCTTGGTCTCTCCTGGTGGCAGTCTTGGTGAGATGCACTGTGCTATGTTTGTCTTCTATGCTGACTTCTGTTACACCTGTATTTGGATAGAGTTTCTCTCTTATTGTCTTTTCTTGGCCTCTGTGGCCCTGGGTCTGTGTTTTCTATTCTTTTTCCTATAGGTTGTACATGACTAAGCTGCCTGTGTCCTGGGAGGGAGGACACGTTACCTACCTCAGTGGTGTGTCCACCTTTACCATCTCTTTTCAGTGTTTTCTCCACTTCACTTTTCCCACCCATTCTCAGCATCACTCGATTTCTGTCTTTGGAACCTTCCTCTTTCCCTTTACACCTTGCTATTTGCTGGGAAAAGCCACAGCTCCTTGGCTTCCCTGCTTCATCATTCTCAACATACCCATTGGCCCTGTCACTCATACTTGCACCTTCCTTGTGTTCTTTCCTGTCTTCTCTTTTTTCTTGTCCAGGCAACTCACTCTGTCCAGCCAGCTCTTTCTGTGACATCCCAAACATGACCCTCCATCCTTGCTGCTGCAGAACAACTGTTGTGATGTGCCTTGGTCATTCTCTCCCTTGACCAGGGCAGTCTTCTCTTGGCCTCTCTATTTCACTCCTCCCCTCTCTCTACTCTGTTCAGAATGTAGCAGGTAAGACCCTCTTCCTCTCCAAGCACTTGGCCTGTGTGACGCTCTTCTCCACCTTCTGTCCCTTCCCATCATGTTCCAGCTGTTTGATTCCCAGTTTTTCAAGACTATAGGTGACCCTTGTGACTGGTTAATTAGACTCCTGCAGGACACAAACCAATGCCCCTCCAGGCAAGCTCCTGCCTCAAGTTGCATTACTACAGTTGGATTACAGCAGCATTCCTTTTAGAAAGGAATTTGATGTTGGTTTGAAAACATTTGTGCTGCCTTTGATAGGTTGTTTCAGTAATTTACCTTCACTGCTAAAAATGGGCGTTCTATGTTAGTGGGAATTTTTGTAGTATCTGGTTTCCAGCCCTTGGAACATCTACGTCTTTTGTCTCCTGTATTTAAGAGCACGTCAATCAAATTTCTGGTCTGTTGTAGCTACTCACGTTCCCTTTTACCATCTCTTTGGTTAAGTAAACAGTTTAAGCACCTTGAGTTACTATAAGCATATTTTCCAACCCTCTAATCTTTCTTTTGGCTTTCCTCTTAGCTTTCTCCAGTGCTTCAGGATCACTGTAGAATTATGAACCTCCAAAACCCACAAAATATTCCAGTAACAGTTATGCTTGTGCTAAATTTCAGAGTAATTTGGACTCTCTACTCTATGTTCCCTTGTTAGTGCAACAAAGGATCGTATTAGATCTTTAAGCCACTACTTTAAATGGCCAGGCTTTGTTCAGCTGATAATCTACAGCTACTGCTTTCTAAGACAGAGTCCTCATCCTGTAAGTCCAGCCTTCATTTTTGCTCCTAGGTACACAACCTTGCTTTTGTGCCTGTTGGTATCCATGTTTTTCCTTATTAACCAAACAATCCATGTTGTTCTGTAACAGTGGCCTGTTCTCTTTATTGCTAGACCCTGCCCCAAACTTTATATAGTTTACAGTCTCTATCAGTAATGGTTTTTTAGTTTTCTTTGAGGCTATTAACAAAATACCCAGAATTTGCTCCTGCTTGAGCTAGTAATACATTCTGTTGCAAACAATCTGCCAGTTTCTGTTCCATTTGGAGATAGTCTATTTCTACGATATTTAATATGGGCCCTATTTTCTCCAGTATTAATCCAGTTTTTTTAGAAAACCAGTAAAGCATTTTGTATCAAGTCAAAGTACCAAGTGGTCTATGTCAAAAGCATTACTTTTATCAGTCCAATTTGTAACTTTGTCAAAAAAGATATCACAATAGTTTGATGAGATTTATTACTTACATTCTTGTGGTGTTTGGCACTGGTTGTATTATTCCACTTCTTTTCTTTTAATTGAGTCTTGTGTTAGTTGCTCTGTTATTCTGTCTGAAATCAAAGTCTGTCTGGGATCCTGTGGTAACTTGGTTTGTTCTCCTCACCCTTGTCAGGCATTGGCACCACATGAGCTTTCTTCCATTGCCCTGGGACTTAATCCATGCTTCAAGCCTTGTGCAAAATCAGCAGTAACAGTCAGAAAGTTGTCCAGACCTGCTAAATTAAACATATTTACTTTCAGTCGCTAGTGTTAGAATGGAAAATATTTCATAGTTATCATATGGTATGATTATTTCACTGAATAAGGAGTAGCAATATTTATTTAAGAAGCCTGCAATGTAATTTGCAATTTCACTGTCTTCAACAAGCAGTGAACTGGTTTTAATTACCTACTAGTATACCTTTTCTTATTTTTATGTTAATTTTTACTTCTATTTTCACTTCCACTCAAAACTGGACTATTTTATTTTTACAACTGTTGCTGTTTAAAATTTTAATAAAATATTGTCAAACAGTTCCTAATTGTCCTTCATAGTTCTCAGTTTAAATTATTTCTGACCCTTGTCTTGGCATTTTTCAGCTTTGTTAAACTGATCCTTTTTAAAGTGCCAGATATATGCATTATTATTTGGGGTGTCATTTTATTTACATACAAATGTAATTGCCATATTCACTTACGTTTATGAATATACTTAAATTTAAACTGTTTTTCAATATCACATCTGCTGTGGAATCCTTTGTGCTGGATGCACAAATCTTAAGGTACTAAATGTCTCGGTGTAATTCCAAGAGCCCCATGGTAGTGCCCTGCTAGAATTTCTTTTCATTTCCTATCCCTGTTCCATTCATACCACCTCATTCCTCTGTGTCCATTGTGTTCCAGGCACCTGCTTTTACAACCTTCTCTTCCAGCTCCTTTCTTTTAACTGACCCATAGAGCTTAAAAACAGATCAGTCAATCCTGGCTCTTTCTGTCTAAAAATAACCGTCCAGAAAGAGCCTACACTGGGTCTAATTGCTATTATTTTCTCTGTAGACATCTAGGTAATGACTGTGTTCTTCTGTGATGAACAGCACCAAGCACTTTGACTGTGCTTCACGAGTAGATAAAGACATAGTCCATTAAAGACTTAATTGCTTTGATGAATTATTGGTCTGCCTTGGCGTAGCAATTCCCACAGGGCAGGACTCCTGCTTTCTTCTCTCTGAAGGCACAGTATTTAGGGAAGGATGTTCCTCATGACACATTTCTGAGCACGATTATAGTAACTGGTCTCTTCTCTTGCTGCAGCTTGCTAAGTTTTCAGAGGACACTCTCAGCAGCTACACAGAGATGGTATCTTCTCAGGTACTATTATTATGAATTGTTTTCTTCCATCTTCACTGCAGAACTTCATGATATCCTTTCCCTTCCTCTCTGATCTCCTGCTTGTTCCTAGATCCTTTGTACTTCTGTCAGTTGTCCATTGTCACTCCTTTGCTGCTTTAATTTGCTGTGCATGCAGGTTGCATGTCTTTCCCCTACACCTTCCCATGTAAATGCTGCTCTGCTGACCGGAGATTGAGGTGACTTTGATACTGAGTCCAGTTGTGCTTTTCTGAATATTGCAAATGGTTTGAAATCAACTTTTTCTGTCCTGAAGAAAGTACCTCTTTCTAGTCCTTCTGTTCCAGGAGTAAAATAAACTTTTTATGGTGTGTGTCAGAAAGAAGGGAAGTATTTTGCTTGTACCAGAAAAATCTCCTTCTTCCAGCCAAAACTAAAGAACAAAGGGGATGGTGGTCAGCACCAAGACCAAATGTGAAGAGGGCACCATGGGATGTTCAGGCTTTTTAAAAGTCTGATCCTGTTTCATAGGCTCCTTAACAAGCTTAAGCACATTAGTAGTGCTTCCAAAACTGGGGCAAATAAACATTCAGAAGACCTTTTTTCTGGGGGAAGAACTGCATCTGCCCACTCTATAAATTGCATCATCCAGATTAAACAGGAGGGTAGAAGAAAGACACTTTTCTGTCTAATCTGGCATTAAGATTCCCCTTTCTTAAGGAGACAGATGGACTCCAGGAGTGACTAAAAGTCCCTAGATATTATAAGAATCAATTCATATCTCCTTGGTCCCAGCCACACAGAGGAATGCACTTGGATGCGCACACACACGCTTCCTTTGCTGAATATTTTGTTGTCTTGCTGTGGCAGTTTGTCATTTAGCTGAGATGGTTTTCAGGTGTTAAATAGGAGTGATTTGAGCTGACCTTCCTCGTTGAAAAGATCTGCTTCTTTCCTTTTGTACCTATGTAACATTTTGAGAAACTGGTTTAAATAAGAGCTTTTTTTCTTCCTGGTGACAGCTCATGATTGTTTTGCATTTGAGCTTATGGCTGTACTAACCCTGAGGATCTAAGGAACTTGATCTAAGGAGATTTGGGGGAAGTGCTCTGCAGTGACAGCATTCCAGAACAACAGCTAAAAAGCAGGAAAACAACACCGTAATAACCATGTAAAAAAAAAACCTGGTTTTGCTGGCTTTAGGAGTGCAGAGAGGGAAACATACAGCTCTGGTGCTTGGATTGATTGCTGCCATCCAGACTCCTTCTGGAACATTTGTGTGCAGAAGATGAAGGGTGCCTACTTGACATTTTAATTTTGCAAAATATCCCCTTCTTTCAGTTTATTACCATGTTGGTTACAATTCCTTTGTAATGATGGAGTAGTCAGGGCACCTTGGCTTTATTTCCAATATTGTCACTGCCTCAGTAGTAACGTTGGGCAGGTCACCTCACCACAGTGACTCCATTTACCCGATTTGCAGCACGGTGATCATAAGCTTAAGGCCCCAAACGCCATAATCCAAGGGGATGAGAGTTACTTCAGGAAAAAGTACTAAGAGGTAACAACTGATTCACCCCAAATGAAATCACTTCAGGACTCTGTTCTGTGTTTTTGGATAAACAAAGGTAATTTCAGCAAATTCTCAATTCAACAATCAGACTGACTGTTAGCATCTTCTGGAAGGGGGAAGAAATGCCTTTCCCTTGAGAACATCAGCACTGTATCAGTTAACAGGTTCCCACGGAGACTGATGTTTATCTTACAGTGTATCACTGTGTTGAACCTGAAGGCAGGTAATGTCATACTCCGTTTTTTCCTTCTCTCCCCTCATCTTTCACTGAATGAGTCTTTAATTGGCTGATGTCCTCTGCTTCCCTCGGCAGGAAATGATACGCTGTATCTGGAGCCACTTCCTCTGTGTTTTAAAAGGCAAATCCCCAACTCTGAGCTTCACTTCCAGCTTGCTCCATAGTCTGGGATCTGTCACTGTGAGTATTGCTGGGTTGTCAGAAGGAGGAGCCCTGCGTGGATGCTTCATTTGCATCGTTCATGTCGTCCTTCCCCAATCAGTTCACTGTTGCTGGAATTAGAAAACCTTTCAGGCACCTGTCTTTGTAGAAGAGTTTATAACTGTCTTGTCTTGTCTTGTCCAAGCAGCACATTTACAGGCTAAAGCAGTGGTTAGAGATACTCTGTGGCATCTAACAGGATGCCTGTATTTTCCAGCTCTGGTTCTGGTCCCATAACCCTCTTGACTCCTGTTCAAGAACCAGCTGGTTCGGGTCCTGATAAGGTACTAGCTGGTGAAATAGGTTGAGTAGTTTCTTCCTTCCCGTGTTCTTCATGCCTAGTTTTACAATATCTTGAGATAAAATTAGTGTTAAACTACCCATCAATCCTGCTAGAGCAAGGAATTCTTGGAGGGTTATTAGGTGTAGTTTCTTGAGACAGAAGGTTGGCGAAGGAGAGACTTTGCAATATTTACAACTATGTATGAACACTGAGACATGTTTTCACTGACACTTTGCTTTCTTCGGGTATTGTGGGATGTTCTAGGTGCTCTGCTGTGTAGACAAGCAGGGGATTCTTTCCTGGCCAAACCCCAGCCCAGAGACTGTTCTGTTCTTCAGTGGGAAGGTGGAACCACCTCATGATAGCCATGAAGATCTGACTGATGAGCTCTCTACACGGTCCTTCTGCCATCCTGAGGTGGAAGATGAGGTGAGCGATACATAATCCATAATGTAGCATGTTGGCTCTAGTCATAGTTGACATGCACAACGTGAGGTTATAGAGGGGGCCCTTTGCTTGTAGAGAAGTCCTCTGCCATAATTCTTCACTTAAAAGATAAAGAAGCAGCGAGGATGAGATCCTCTTCTACAGGTGTCCTAAAGCAGCTGGTGAATCAGTAGCAGTTCATGTTCAACCACTGAATCACCACTGATCATTTTCTTGGTCTCTTGCAGCCCCATGAAAGAGATGCTTTGCTCTCTGGCCCCCTGGCAGACACAATCCACATGACCAATGAGCAAGAGAGGAACAACTGGGCTAATGACCCTCCAAAGGCTCCCGAAGCCCATGCCCACCGAAAGCCAAACAGCAGAAGCAAGCATCCCTCCGGGTCCAATGTGAGTTTTAGCAAGGACACAGAGGGCGGAGAGGAGGAACATACTCAGGTAAGACATACTGAAGAGGCACATAAGTAGTCTTTTGTGGAAGTGTAAGACAGACTTAAACCTGTAAAATTTCCCCTTTGGGAATTTCCTGTGGGATACTAGGCTTAAGCTGTATTCATTGTAACCAACTAGAATTTTCCTGTCTGTTGGACCAGGTTGTTGGTGACAGCGAGGTGTTGGCTTGTGAGGCTGAAGACTTTGTGTGTGACTACCACCTTGAGATGCTTAGCCTGTCCCAAGACCAGCAGAACCCCTCCTGCATCCAGTTTGATGACTCCAACTGGCACATGCACTTGAATTCCCTCAAGCCTCTGGGCCTGAATGTGCTGCTCAACCTCTGCAATGCCAGTGTGACAGAGCGTCTGTGCCGCTTCTCTGACCACCTCTGCAACATTGCCCTCCAAGAAACTCACAATGCCGTGCTGCCTGTCCACGTGCCTTGGGGGCTCTGTGAGCTTGCCAGGCTAATAGGTAAGCAGAAATTAGATGAGCAGGCACAGAGAAATCAGAGCTGTCAATAGACACTTAATCCTTAGAGAGCACAAGAAAAATATTTCCCCAGTCCTGGTTGCTGGGAAGGTGGAATTACAGAGCTGACTCTGTTGTTGCTCGATTGCCAAAAGAGTCTATTAAAGAGATTGCTTTTGGCAAGTTCTGACATTGTAGACACTATCAAAGGAACAAATGTCATCAAGGATATTTCCAGCCAGCCCCGGCTAGGCTTAGTATTCTTCTGGCTCAAATCTGCCAATCTCATCAGGAGACAAAGAATACCTGCTAATGGACAGAGAGCTGCCCTGTCTTTACAGTAATGCTTTACCAGGAGTTTGGGTATAAACGACGTGAGGTACCTCAGCTTGTTTTATATATGGGAAAACCAAGGCATAGGGAAGGTAAGAGGTTGGATGTAACACTAGGATTAAAATCTGGAAGCTCTTGGACTCACTTCTGGCCCTGTCCTTCAATGTCACAGTTCCTCTCTTCAATGAACCAGAAGCATGAAAGCTGTGATTACTAATAATATCTAGTCCTTCTGAATATTTTTCATCATAGATCTTGAGCCATCTTGGGGTAGATGCTCAGTGAGCACAGCTCACCTACCTATTGCTGGGGAGATATCAGAACAAGCGCAGGCAAAGTGGGTAGCACAGAAGCAGAAGACCTTTCTTTTGCTTTAGTTTGGGCCTAATTTTTGTCCTTGTGTTCACATTTCAGGTTTCACACCAGGTGCTAAAGATCTTTTCAAGCAGGAGAACTATTTGGCCTTGTACCGCTTGCCAAGTGATGAGATGGTTAAGGAAACAATCCTGGGGAAGCTTTCATCAATCACCAAGAGGAGACCACCCCTGAGCCACATGATTAACCTTTTCGTGAAGGACACCACTACCAGTAAGGCTGTGCCTTTCTTTGGGCATCCCCTTGGTATGAGAGGATCTTTTCTGTACAGAGCCTAGAAAATGTCAGACTGGAATAGTTTGGAGTCCCTGCGGGGGCCTCGCTCTGCCTACGGCCAGTACGGATACACTCAGCAAACCTTAGTGATCAGTGCTATGGCATATTGAGGGGGGGAATTCGTCCCTGCTCTCGCTCACTCCAGGATCATAAATAATTTTTTAAAGTTATCTTAGATAGCACACCTATCTAGTAAACCTGTTTTCTGGGACCAAATGGCAGTGCAGAGCAAGGTGGGGGTTTTACTGGGTTTTGAATAGACTTCACTAAGGTAGTGAAACTGATACTGGACAGGGTTGAATATTACTCAGGGTTTTAGCTAGTGATGCTCATCCTATCATTATTGCATACTAGTAAGAAATCACAGAAATGTCGTGCAAACTCGTGGTGACCATGAATACAACATCTGAAGCCACGCTGACTTCTCCACTCCTTCTATTCCTTCCTGTTCTAATAGGAATGGGCTAGGCTGGAAAGGACACACAGCTAGGCGCCGTGAGGTCTTAAAGCACCTCAGCAAGATTTAACAGCTTGCCCATCAGAGCTTTTAGTCCCTCCATAATACCTTAAATTGACTGAACTTGGCTCTCTGGAGTTGACATATGTTCAATATTGAATCTGAAATATGATTATTATTCTGGCTAGAGATTTACCGGGTAAACTGTATTCTCTTGCCCAGTTCTTCTTAAATTTGTATCTTAATCTGCCAAGGAGCTTTTTTCGTTTGTCCTGATTGCTGCTATCTTGCCTTTGTGAGCAAGAATTTTTCTGATGCTGAGATTCTTAGTGTAGGGAAAAACCTCCAGTGTTGCCTCATTTCAACTCCTTATCCTCATCTTTAAACGGTTTAGTTTAGAGGCTGGAGCTCAGACGAATACATGTATGACCTGGATTATGCTGTCTAGAGTAAATTCTAAGAGGAATTTTGCCAGCAGGGTTAGTTAACCATTGGAACACTTCTCACATGGTAGTCTTGTCCCTTGAAATTTTCTAAAGTGTGTACAACCAGAAATAATGGATTACGCAGATAATATTGGATGAAATCAAATGGCTCTGTCTATGCAGAAGAGTCATACCAGATGATGATAACTAACCTCTCTTGATACCTTATTTGTGAATAAATCTTTGAATCCACCCACTCCCATGATGTGCTGAAGTCAAAAGGAGATAGCTAATAAATTCCACAGCTGTAACAGAAATAGGAGGTAACTTATCTGTACGTTCCCTTGCTTTTCCTTTGAAATACGTGTCTTGCCATCTGGCAGTGTTCATCCCAAATCCATAGTAACCACATGGAAATGAGGGGCTCAGTGGAGTCTTCAGTGGAGTAAAATGGCTTGATACCATCTCTGTCTTCCTTTGCTGGAGCTGCACTCTTGGATTTCTCTTCCTCTGTCTCACTGCCTCAGCTGTAGCAGCTTGGCTCTTCCTAACGACTCCCAGCAGTCGGGAATGGCTGGTCATGCTCCCTGGCCTATTCATTAATTTTCTCCTTTGTGCCGGGGAAATCCTGGCCTTCAAGTTCATGATTTAGGAAGGGAAGAGGCTGAGCTCACTTTGCTGGCAATGACAGCTGAATGAACTCCTTCCAGTTTCTAGTGCGTGCTTGTCACTGTCATTTACCCCCTAAAAGGATTGTCGTGTGGGATGCTGATGGTATGAATGGGAAATGGATTGCAATTGCTGTCAGGTGTGAACTGAGGGGGGGTGTGTGTGTGTCTGGTCATCTGCAAGCTCTTGCTGCGTGCCCAGGGCATAGGTTTTGCATGAATCAATAAACAACTTCTGTTCCCTCTTTCCTAGCAGGGACTATCTGACTGTAGCAGCAAGGTGGGAAGGATTAGGTGTTTATACAATAAAATGAACCAGAGCTCTGCACAAGTACTCCTTTGTGTCCCTGAAACAGGCTCCTTCTTTCACACACAGCTCCTATTGGTCTGGGAGGTTTGTTATGCTGATAAACTTGGCGTGTGATGACTATTTATAGCACAAAGCAGAGAGCTGCTATGTTTTGGAAAATCCTCCAGTGTTCCTGAAGGTCCCTGCCTGGTTTGTGCGAGTGAATATTCTTGGCTCTTGATTTCACCAGCTAGTGTGAGCGTTTGCAGTCGGCAACAATGCCTGCAAGAAGCCTTTGGGCTCATTTTTCTTGGCAGTGATGTTTTTTTCATTAGATCAGCTTTGAAGCTGTTGGGGGCAAAGTCACGGAGCAGCTGGAGGAGGGAACCTAGACAGAGAAGTCTACGTGCCTGCAATGTTAATGCCTCAGCGCAAATGAAAGGGCGCAGGAAGGGTGGAGGGGGAGGCAGCCCCGCGTCCTTTAACTTGTGTCCTGTGCCTGGGACCTGCATCAGACAAGTGACATCACTCACCTTTGGGAAACACTTTTTAACACCCCTATCTACAACGGGGAATGAAAGATTTTGAGTCTGTAGTAAGGAGTAAAATAGTGGGGAGGGGAGAAAACAGGACAAGCCGTGGTGTCTGTTGATTTTCGATTCTTCCCTGATCACAACATGAGTTACTTTTTTAGAGTCCGTTATGTTGAACTTTTGACCCATCCTGATTTAACACATTTTCAGGACCCTTTGTGAAACAGGCTGCTATCTAATGGGTCACACTGTTAAATTATCTTCTGCTACTTGAATGGAAGGTATTCAAGAATAGCTCTTACCCTTTAGATCCACGCCAGGCCTAAAATTGAATGCGCTTTCCAGTGTAGGCAGACTTTGATCCCCATAGGCTCGTCACTGGTGCTTGCAGTCTCATGAGAAGAGGCACACAGGAATAGCTTTTCTTCTGCTCTGTTGGATACAGAAACACCATTTTAGGAGCAGGATTGTTACACAGGGTAAGGGGAGAATAGGAACTGACTACGTGGCTCACAGACAAATAGCAGCTGAGTACATATCATCCAGTCTTGAATAATTTCTCGATGGAGACTGAATACTTTCAACAAAGGAAAGGGAATATCTGGAGTGCATCAAGGCAGTTTGCAGGAACACTTACTTTTAACCAATAAGGGAGCAGCTGGTATGATCCCCCTTTCCTGGGAGCCTGTGTCTGTGATGCTGACTTCTTGTTCTCCTACACTTCAGGCACTGAGCAGATGTTTTCTCATGGGACAGCTGACATCATCCTGGAGGCCTGCACAGACTTTTGGGACGGTACCGATATCTACCCCCTCTCTGGCTCTGACAGGTGGGCAGCTTTGTCATTTGGTGCATTCAGAAGCTGCACATAAATTGCAGAGGGAACCTGGTCGCTCATTAAAATTCCCTTTACTGATGCTTGTTAAGCTAGTTAATAGAAGCTCCAAGTAGGTTATTAACAAGAGCTGTCTCTGCTTATAATGAATTGTTATAGTTATAGCAATGTAATAGATCAGATAGCAACAAGCGATCTGTTGGAATGCAAGACGAAGCCACTCCTTACTGTAGCTGTTCACATGTTAGCCTCTTATAAGTGGGCTCTGACTGTACTATTGTAGTAGGACTGTGAATTATCACCAGGTCATATGCTGGTAGCAGAGAATTTTTTTGTTGTTCAAGACAGATGCCTTGTCTTAAATGAAATGCGAAGGGATCAATTCTATCTGCTGTTGACAGCTTCAAACCAGTCCACCACAATGCAGCACTGCATTACCATTCCTGCTGCAATATCTGACAGTGCCTGTTGCATTTTCATCTCTAGGCTAAATTTCTGTTCCTGCTTGAAGAGCAGACCAGTAATGTTTAGTTTCATCGAATAGCAGCACATTGTTCTTCTAAGTCTGCTTATCCTCAGGTGTAAGAAAACTCCCACTGGTTCTTTTTGGAATATTTATCATCTTAGAAGCCAAAGAAAAATTCCATGTATAGTCTAATTTGTTACCTTTGTGAGTTCAACATAGGGAAGGAGCTTTACACTATTCCAGTGACTGAATATTGACTAAATGGAGACTTCACATACAGCTCCCAGGACCCAAATTCTGAAAGGGGATAGGAGAAAAGTCTGTTACTGTCATTATCTCTGCCACAGACACTGTTGTCAGAGTTGTCAGTTCCTTCCTCGGTGTTTATCTCCCTACAGATAAATCCTCTCTGATGAATTAAGCTTCTGCTGTCATGCAGCGAACTTCCTTGGAGTCATCTGGCAGCCATATAGAGCATATTATATTAATAATTGTATTCAAAGAGTACTGTGTTCATACTTAGCAGTCTGATGAGCAAACAGAAACATTCACCACTGCCCCTGCTGGAATATGTTTTTGTTGCCCTGTAGCACCTGCAACTTAGAGAATGCAGAAATAATAAGGAAAGGCTTTTTCAGAGACTCTGACCACTCCTCACAGAATACATTTTTCTAAATACCCAACTGATGATTTCTACATTGAACTTAGTGTACGTTGTCAGAAACGAGGCACATTTCTGCTAACTTTGCCTGGTTTTTGTCTTCTCCACATAGGAAGAAGGTGTTAGATTTCTACCAGCGAGCCTGCCTCTCAGGATACTGTTCTGCCTTTGCGTACAAGCCGATGCATTGTGCCTTGTCCTCCCAGCTCAACGGCAAGTGCATAGAACTGGTGCAGGTCCCTGGGCAGAGTGCTATCTTCACATGCTGTGACCTCCCTGGGACGACCCCCATCAAACAGAGCAGTCGGAGGAATAGCTGGAGCTCAGATGGTATGTGTCTTCTCTGCTGTCTGTAATAAGGTCTTCTGCTGGGTCAAGTGCCTGCTTTCTGATCAGTCTAGAGCTGTAAGAACGTTGTTGTTCAGAGTAGATGGAAATTGAGAACTAAGGGTTTCTGAAGTAGATGCATTTCCAGAGGAAGTAATGATGTAGCAGCTGGTAGGTATGTTTCTAGTTAAGTTGCTGAAGCTTGGAGAGAAATTCTTCTACTTGTGGGAAGTCTGTTTCTTAAAGCAGACAACTGAGAGTCAAGGATTCTGGGTATTTCAATGTTTGGTTTGCTATTTGTCTAATTTTATGGAAATCACATAGGTTGGGTATGGTGACTGTTCTCCCTTGATGTACTTTGTTGCTGTGCTGAAGTAACCGATTCCCACTAGAAGAATTGCACATCTCCTCCAGAACAGCAATGGAAACTAAGAAATAAGCACATACCATTACGTAGCTCCTGGAGGCTCTTTTGGAAAACTAGTCTTAGTCTCTTTCTGCCTCAGTCTCCCATGCTGTAAAATATCAATAGTGGGGTTTCCTAGAGCTGGGAGGCAGCTGTGACTGAGTGTTTTCAAAACACTTCTGAGTCCCACCTGCGGCAAGCTTTGCAACTGTATGAAGTGTTTTATTCTGTTCCTCATGCTGCATCCAGCTCCCATTCACCCCAGGCTGATCTGGTGATGGTGAAGGAACCCTGTCAAAAAGCCTTTCCAGGCTCTTTGGGAGCGTCTGCAATGTCCCCAGAGGGAACATGATCCAGTTCCTTTGCATCAGCCCGTCATACTCTGATGCCACTCTGCCTCAGCTAGACTCGCCATGTTGTTTAAGCACAGTATGATGTGTTTAAAAAGCACATGTGACCATTATGTGGCATACATCCTTTACCTTTCTGCCCCGGTTCCTTGTGACTGATCCCTGTCTTCTATTTTGTCTTTTTCCTTTCCACGCTCGCTGTTTCACGCTTGTATTCTTGATCGCATACGCGGGGATGTCCTGAAACCGCTTCTGTGATTGGGTATGCTGGGACAAATGGATGTCTCTTCACCTTTGCCTCCTGTATACGTGCGTGTATATCTGCATGTTTCTGTGTGCCTGGGTGCTGCGTCCTTGGGTGTTATCCTGGTGGCCTCTCCCACCATGTGTATTTTGTCTGATGCACATGTGGCCCCTCGTGTCTAAATGTGATTGCGTGTTGTTTGCATGCCTGAAGAAGGGATTGGGGAAGTGATGGAGAAGGAAGACTGTATCCAGGCCCTAAGCGGACAGATCTTCATGGGAATGGTCTCATCTCAGTATCAGGCCCGTCTTGACATTGTCCGCCTCATTGATGGACTGGTCAATGCCTGCATTCGCTTTGTCTACTTCTCCCTGGAAGATGAGCTCAAAAGCAAGGTAAGCTGTCTTTGCTGAACCCCCTGAACTTGCATGTCCCCTGGTTGTCTGACCGGAGAGTTTAACTCCAGTGCAATCTAAGGTTAATCTGACTCAGCCAGCTCATGGGTCCAGAAGGTACCTACACTCCAATATGGCATTGGTCTGCAATGCTCTGGCCTGGACAGCTATACTAAACTCTTTCGTCTGCTCACCTGCAGGTGTTTGCTGAGAAGATGGGTCTTGAGACCGGCTGGAACTGCCACATATCTTTAACGCCTAATGGTGATGTGCCTGGCTCAGAGATCCCTCCCTCTAGCCCCAGCCATGCTGGCTCCCTGCACGATGACCTACATCAGGGTGAGAGAACTGCACCTAAGCCACTTTGAATGCCACACGTTTCCTGGATGGTTCTTTTAAACCCCTTCATAGGTTCCTGTGTCCTCAGCAGATACCTGATCCTTCAGAGCTTTGCGCACAAAACTGGATGGGCCTGAGGTGTGTGTGTGTGTGTGAGTGAGAGAGCCTTACCTTTATAGCCTTTCTCCCCAGTCAGCACCGCAATTTTTGGAAACAAACATCCTTCTGTGCACCAGCTGCCATGATTTTACAACTGCTCGTTAGTGCTTTTGGTTCATGCTGGGACCCTGCTCAAGCCACTGAGGGTCTCTTGCCTGTGCAAGACTTTCCTCTTTTTTCTTTCTTCAAGTGGGATCTCTTTACTTCCTTCTTCCCCTAGAAGAAGAAAGTGAGCAGAACAGATAAACTATTGTGTCTCAAAAGAGCACGTATCTACCTCTGAGCAGATTAGTCATCTGAAAATACTGCATTTTAGATGACTGAGTGGGATCTAAGTGTTGCTAACCTAGAAAATCAGGCCTCACGTTTCCTGGCTTCTGCAGCGCCACATGAATACGCCATGTGGGTGGCACACGGGTGGCAGAGGTGGGTTTGTGCTTATTGTTTTTCTGCTTCTCTCTGCTCCAGTTTCTCGAGATGATGTAGAGGGGCTTCTGCTGATGGAAGAGGAAGGGCATTCGGATCTCATCAGCTTTCAGCCAACAGACAGTGACATCCCCAGCTTCCTGGAGGACTGTAACAGGGTGAGGCTCCCTTTCTCCACACACCTTGTGCTGTTGCCATGGTCAGCGGTATCACCTCATTACCAGAGGGAGTTCCTCTTCAGAGCAGATTGACTGGTTTGCATTGGGAATCCTGATTTCCCCCATCCTTTTCCCGCATAGTATTTAGAGCCTGGGAAGTTTTGAGATTCTCTCAGTTCAGTATTGCTGAACAGGTCTTTTCTTTGGAGTTTAGGAATGGAGGTGACCACACATGGGATAACCTTGAGAGCCACATTTCAGTCCATCTGGGTCCTTTTCCCATGTGCTGGGCAGGGAGTGGGAACATCCCCGCATTCCGTCCAGACAGAAGAAGCTTTGTCTCTCCTCCAGCTGTGAGCCATGGCTGGTGCTGCCCAGCAGTCAGAGTGTGGGACAAGCTCTTCCTGCCTCATAAAGAACACGGATATGCTCAGCAGAGGTTACAGGAATATCAAGAGAGAGATGCAGATTAAAAAAAAATGAAAATAAAAATCTGTAAGGCCTTGTTTTAGAAAGCAAGAACCCTTCCCTTGCTGTGTGGTGATATGGCTGCAGTTGAAATAGCTCCAGTTGCAATAGAGACAGCACAAAGTCTCTGACTAGATTCTCCACACAGGTAAAAAGTCCTTAGAAATCCTTGAGCAGAGGTTTATCATGCTGATCTTACAAACCTTGAGGGCAAGCACAGACAGCTTGATGTGTCAGTGTAGAACTTTAGCAGAAGAGGTTTTACAGTGGCTTGGGAAAGCCAGCTTCTGTCTGCAGGGACATCAGTTTGTATCTGATCTTGAAGTTGCATAATTCAAGGAATCATAATTCTCAGTTCCGCAGTTCCCTCTGATATGCCTCTCCCTCACGCACATGCACTCCCCTGCTTAGTCTCTTCTTTCTCTTTTTCAGGCCAAACTCCCACGGGGGATCCACCAGGTGAGACCTCACCTGCAGAACATAGACAACGTGCCTTTGCTGGTGCCTCTCTTCACAGACTGCACCCCGGAGAGTAAGTGGCACAGAGCCCGGGTCCGTCCCGCTGCTGCCCAGGAACAGCTTCCCCATCCGTTTGCTCTGGCTTATCTGGGTGTGAGCAGGGGGGAAGGGACAGGGACACAGCACAGAAATCTAGAAGGGCATCTTGATATTAATGACCCTCTGTTGTTACCTGTGGGAAGCCAGGTGTTAACTCCACTTTAATGCAGCTGTTCCCTAGCTACAGAATTGGGCTAAGAACCACTCCTTCCAATTTGCATTTGTAAGAGACACAAAAGCAAACATCCAAAATGCTACTGCCTTTTATTAAATAAGCATTATCAGTGCGCTACAAGACTTTGATCTCCGCTCATAACCCTCACTGCCTTATATAACTCAGAAATCACTTCCCAGAAGAATTTTCCTCTGGCAGTTGCTGTTAACACCTTCTGCTGCTTTGCAGAGTTTTTGATTGCAGAGACTAGAAAGGACAAAATTCCTTTATCTCTCCAAGAGATACTGTTTTATCTAAGAAAGGGGCTGAGTGCTCAGCTGGCTAATACCTGTCCAGTCTACAGTGAAAGTGCTAAGCATCATTATGATTTGGCATTTTAGGTACCTCTGGGCACAGTTTACAGAGTGTCAGTGAGACCCAGTTACAGCCCAGTCTGCCTAAACAGTAGATTTCCTCTCTTTTTGCATAAGTGGCAGTTCCCCACTTCATCTAACCCCTCGCTGTGCTGCAGATCTGGGTGCACCAGTCATTTAGATTATTTGTTTATACAGGAATCTGCAAAGTGTGGGTTTGTAGTTGTGGGGTTTTTTTGCCTGGAGCGTTCTAGAAAATTCATATACACTCAGAGCACTCTGCAAAGAGCTACAGAAGAAAAATGGGATCAAACAGCAGCTTTGATTTAGAGGCCCTGGGAGGGTGTTGATAAAAAGATGGATGAAGGCTAGAGGTAGTGGGGGGAGTGCAGGAACAGGGGCTGGCTCCGAGTATGGCTACGCGTGGCACTGCTTTTGGAGCAGTTTGTTATATTCCCTTTGTTCCTTTAGACTTGGAACAGTCCTGCTGTGCTGCTGAGCAGAATTTAAAATTGTGTATTTATTTTAGGTTTGAATTATTTAGGCTTATTTAATTTCTGCTGTTTTCTAACAAGACCATTTGATGCAGAAGCCATGTGTATTATACACCCCAGGCTGTACCTTTCAGCTCTGCTCTGAAAGAGATGTGCTAGAGATGCAAATCTCTGGGTCGCAGTTCTGTGAATCACAGCTTGGTTCCTGCAGGAGGCAGGTATACAGGGCACTTGGACCACAATTAATTAGCTATCTAATTGTGTACTTTGACTTTGGGTCTCACTATACATGGGTGATGAATATCAGTTGGGGTAATTTTAAAAGATCTGCTTGCTACCCAGACTCGAAAGGGTGTGTGAAACACTGCGTCTTTCTGTGCATAATGAGATAACGCACTGTGTTTCTCCTTCTGTCCCTTTGCAGCCATGTGTGAGATGATCAAGATCATGCAGGAGTACGGGGAGGTGACTTGCTGCCTGGGAAGCTCTGCCAACCTGCGGAACAGCTGCCTCTTCCTGCAAAGCGATATCAGGTGGGGCAGGATCCAGGCTCCTCCAGCTGCCTTTGCCTCGAGCCCAGCTGTGGTTCACACCAGACCTGTGATTGTGCAGGGGGATGCTCCATTTATGTCCATTATTAGCCACGTTTGTCTCCATAAGGGCAATTTGGGTGGCATTGGATGGGATGACTACCTAGATCCCTTGACACACAGAGATATTTCTCTCCATCTTTGAAAGGAAGATGTTACTGTTGTTTGCTTAACAGATGCATTACAGACGCTTCTTATTGGGTGAAAGAGAGGAAATGCCCCTCTGGATCAGCCAATTTGTTGACCTTGAGTCACAAACCTAAATATGTTCATTATTTCTCTGGAAATAACTGAAAGTCTAGGGAGATTGATCCTAAATTCATGTTGCAGCTCAGGACTTCTCTACCAGCAAGGCAGATGTAGGTCTCATGGCACAGCATGACTTTACAAGCTGGACTGCAGTGAAACGGTAGTTTCTCCTCTGGGATGAGGACTTTTGCTAATGCTCCTGTGTTGTCCTTGCAGTATAGCCCTGGACCCTCTCTACCCGTCTCGCTGCTCCTGGGAGACTTTTGGCTATGCCACCAGCACCACCATGACTCACGCCTCTGATGAGCTCACCCCACTGCAGCTCTCAGGGCAGCTCAACAGCCTGCCCTGCTCCATGTCCTTCCGCCAAGAAGAGAGTACCAGCATCATCAGGCTTATAGAGCAGGTAAGCCAGGCATGTCCACCCTCCAGTACACAGCCCTCCATCTGCAGCTCTTGAAGAGCAAAGCCAGGAGCTCAAGTGAGCATTCTGGTTGAGTTGCCTGCAGTAGCTGCCAGCGTTAGCCTTTCCCATGTCTCCTGTCCTTTGTTCAGGAAGCACAACAGAGATATTCTTCCTGCCTGGCCCTACCAGTCCAAGGTGTAGGGGATGGTTTGGGAATGGTGCCTTGTGGCAACAGAACATGAATATTGTTCAACTGGATAAAGTATGAACCTGCAGACTTCCCTAGCCAGGCAACAGTGCAGTGCTAGGGAGAAGTGTTACCCCAGAAAAGCCAGGAGGTTTGAACAAACTTGTCCCTTGGCTAAATTCTGCCTTTCCTTCACAACCTCTACCTCTAGGCAGGAGACTTTCCCCTTTTGCTTACAATGTGTTCGGATCCTCTCCCCTCCCACTTCCCCTGCAGGCCACATGTTCTGCCCCTGCCTGCCAATAATTGCTCTTGGCTGATAACTGCTCCCATCACAGCAAGGGCTCTGAGGGCTTGTGCTTCCTTCCAGGCCAGGCATGCAACATATGGGATCCGCAAGTGTTTCCTCTTCCTGCTGCAGTGCCAGCTGACCTTGGTTGTCATTCAGGTGAGTCCTGGTCTGGCTAGGGACAGCATTTAGCTCAGGGGACAGGAGTGCTAGCATGGATGTGGGTGGCTGCAGTGGGAAAGCCTTGTGAGAGAGCAAGGTGGCCTTCAGTCAGGTTTACACAGCACATTTGGGGAAGTTACCAATAGAAACTCTATGGTCTCAGACTGTATTTCCCATTCTTCCTGACCCTCCTACAGAAGTTTCTTTTAAACCCCTTTTTCCTTGGAGAAAACCATCCCCTGCGGCACCTCCCCAACAGCCTGGAGGGACTGTGCAGCAGCAGCCTAGTTGCCAGCTCATCCCAGTGTTTTGGGGGAGGACAGGGTCATCTTGGGTAACGAGACTGCCCTAGCACTGCTTACACTCTTCATTCTGGACTGTTCCCATCCAGTTCCTCTCCTGCCTGGTGCAGCTGCCCCCCATCCTCAGTACCACAGACATCGTGTGGCTCTCCTGTTTCTGCTACCCACTGCTCAGGTGAGTCTCTCAGGCAGGGTGGAACTTCCTGCCTCACACACACAGACCGGTCCCCCAGCCTCACTGTGTCCATGTTAAAAGAAAGCTGACAGCACCCACAACATGCTAAGAAGGCTGCAAATATTATTCCAAGCACTTGCTTTGACAAGGTGCTTGCAAACACAGGTAGGAGCAGGGGTGGGTTTTTCCCCATCAGACATTTGAAGGTCACCTCTTTCCCTGTCTGCACCAACCACAAATTACACCTTTTACAGCACATGCTAAGGCAGTGGCCAGATAAGTACCAATGCTCCAAGCAATCCGAGAAGGTTATTTGGGTTCAAATGTTAGACATAAATAAAAGAGCAATAGTTCTGGTGACTGAACTTGTTACTGAGAGACTCACTTACCTTTCTCTCCAGCATCTCGCTCCTGGGCAAGCCTCCCCACAGCTCCATCATGACCATGGCAACAGGAAAAAACTTGACTTCCATTCCTAAGAAGGTAGGTGACCCATCAGATTAAAATTGTTCACACATTTTTCTCTTCTACTTTGTCCCAGCGTTGATGCATAGCTGGGGCCCTGGGTCTTCCCAGCTCCCTTGGTGAACTGATCCATGGCATGAGCCACGCTATCCAAAAGCGTGGCATGAACAGGAAGGGAATCCCTTAGTGCCAGCATGCTCACAGGGCAGATCCACAGTGCAACATCTGTACTACAGCTTGTCTTTTGCAGCCACTGATTCCCTGATGGTTCATGCAGAGGAGGTTGGGCCAGTGACATGCCCATGTCTTCCCCCTGCCTCTCCCTTTATTCACAGACCCAGCACTACTTCCTCTTCTGCTTCCTGCTGAAATTCAGCCTGACCATCTGCTCCTGCCTCATCTGCTTCGGGTTCACACTGCATGAATCCTGCAAAGAGGTGAACACTACCAGCCCCAACCTCACCGCCTGCTCCTCCATCATGCTGCACAGGTGAGGAATGGAGCCTGGTGCACACCCCCCTCGCCCCGCAGGGCCTATTGCTCTTGTGCCTCCCAGGCAGAACAGATTCCCCTCCAACAAGCTTCAGGATCTTGCATGACCCAGCTGTAATGGCTGTACAGAGGGCTGGGTGCTCTCCCTGTAGCCTTGACAACTGCATCTTTTCTCCCTGTTGCCTCTTGGTACTAGGACAGCCTGACTCCAAGCTCACACTTAGTTCTCTCAGCTATCACAGCTCTGGTGGGAACAGGTCAGACAATAAGTCTCCACTATTGACTTCTTTCCTATGTCCTCTCCTTTACTAGCAATGCTGATGATGCTCCTGACTGGTTTGGGAGATTTTCCAATGCTCTTCTTGTAGCCCAGAAACTCACAGCTGGCCTGATTGTTTTACACACAGGTAAGTCCCTGTTCCCAGACCCCACCATTTCCCGCTCTGGGGGGAAAACGCACATCTTTTGCCTCTTTCTTTACCCACTATGCCAGAACAAACTCCCTGGTAGAAGCAGACACTGCAGTGGGCTCTTAGTGCAGGCATAAAGCCCCTTGTCTTACTAAACATTGCCCTAACAGATAAAAGACATCACCTTCAGAGCTGATTCTCCTTCCTACCAGCCTGCTGAAGTGCTGATTCCTTCCCAGCCTCACCAGAAGAGCAGCATCCCTCCTTGC